>JAHZNJ010000108.1:0-10868 GCA_027744475.1 Lepidocyrtus cf. sotoi NNG-2020
TGTTTTCAACACTTATTTTGTCCATTGTAATTTAACACCAGATGTACAATTTATTTTTCATCAAAGAATCTCAGTTTTAAACAACAAAGGCATCAGGAAAAAACTAAAGATTATGATGACTAAAGCGTTAGTTTAAATCAACAACAAAACATCTCAGTGTAATTTGTAGTACTGTAAATTGTAATAATAAAATGCAAATCAGGAATGAAGATGAGATGAGTGAGTCACTTTTGCGAAATCCGCATTCAAACCACTCTCTTTTGGCTCATTAGGAGATTTTGTGGAGCAAAAGACATGCAACGTCAAAGATACGACACGAATGCGTGAAAAACAAAATTATCTCTAGTCTTGCTAATTTGTGATCTGAAAAAAAACAAGATTAAATGTCGCTCATCACCAGGTGCAGAAATCTGTCAATTTTTCAAATTTTAAAAATATTTTATCGACATCTGGAAGGGAAGTCCAGTGAGTCTGTGTAAAAAAATTTGAGGATTGTCATGAATTTTAATGAGCTCTGCTAAATCAAAACAAAACAACTAAAATTATGAATGCGCAAACACGCCTCTGATCCCTTATGTATTGTTTTGGATATTTTTCTGCTGCAGCAAAGCTGGAGTTTTTTAAAACCATTTTTTTATTTTATAGCAATTCTTGCACAACTTCATAATTTATTTTTTTGCATAATATAGCCGCTTTGCTTGATAGATTAAAATCTGCTACGAAAGCAAAAGTGGGGCCTTTTCCTTTCACTATTTTAAAGTTCTGCTTTAAGCTTATCCGTTTATTTATGTCATGCCGCATTGCATTTGTTGTAATATAAGTTGTAGAATACACAGACAGTACAATACATATATTCCAGCCTTGGCCAAATGCCATTGGCCTACTTCATTTCATCCATTTTTACCACCATTTTGGCGTTTTCATAAATCAAGTTCATCTTCTTCTTTCTTTTCTAACATTCTAACTGTAGCACTTAACAATAAATATTTCTTTCGTTCTTTCATTCATACTTCATACTACAAAAATACAAAAGTCATCGAAATAATGATAGGCCCTGTCCAGAAAAGTTTTTTTTAAACCCTCCATTCCACTTGAGTCATGCAATACGTATACCGATAGGTCTCTATAAATATTAAAGGGGCAATCATTTACTTTGGCATTGTGTCCACCTCTTAAGCATACATAAAGAAACAAATCTATTCCAAGTTCATAGCTAAAAGGAGTTCATAACATAACATTAGGCATTCAATTCCATACTATTATAATACGTAATCTCCAGTAACAAAAAACAGGGAATGTTTACCCTTTCCAGAAATTTTTGCATGTGACCTAAATAATAAAAAGGCATTTGCAACGACGACGCCAACAACCACCACCTCCGTTGTATTGGGGAAGCAAAGCCAAAGCATGCTGCGCAATGAGTCTAAGCTCTCTGGCTGGACAACAAAACAAAAAACCGCTTTGTTATTACATTACATTGTTCACGAAATCAGAGCAATTTTCATAGCAAAAACATAGTAGCAGGTTGAGTATAACGTAAGTAATTTGTTTATAGTGAAGTGTAAAGTAACGGTAAAACCAAAGCGTTCAGAGCAGTTGTAAATCTTTAAAAAGTTTCTTTTCTTACTGTTTACCTTTCATTAGAATTATAAGCACAGAGAGGTGGGAAACTGGGAAGGAAAAGGGGAACATTGTTCCGAAGGAGGAATACATAACATAACACAGTGACCTGCTTTTCCTTCTCGCTCTTCTCATTCTGACTTTCTTTTCTTGACGTTAGGTAAAGAAAGACCGCATTTACTTGCATTTTGCATTCGTATAAAGTTGTTGCACTCCTTGAGAAGGAAAGTAAAAAGTAAAACCTAACAATAGAAAGTACAACTTTGCGTAGAGAAAAGAAAAACAAACTATAAGGCAAAATTAGCTTTCGTGTTTACATGAGATTTTAGTAAAATCGAAAGCAAGACAAAAAACTAGATGGCTTTTGTTTTTCTGCTTCGATCGATTACTTTTTTGCTAATTGCTGTTACAACTTCTTGGTTTTATGCTTCAGACAATCAAATTACTGTGTACATACTGGGGCTGGTACAGTATCTGAATTTGTGTTAATTTTTATGCATTAAAGAAATTTACCTGGGTACTACGTAATAAACCTAAATATCTACTCAAAATATAATCAACAGATAAAAATATAATTTTTCGTAACTTGTTGTATATGATGATTTGAAGGATGAAGGACAAATTACAGACACACAAACAATAATTTTGCAGTTCAAAATGTATATAGTAGCTCGTTAAATCAAAAAATTTATAGGGCTCTCTATTAAATGGAAGATCTTTCTTTATATTTTTATAAACAGTACAACTAAAAAACTAGAACAAAAAATCTCATCTACGCAGCAAATACGCACTTACTGCACTCACTTCACGCTTGTCGTGCACTTCAATCAGACACTTCATTTACTTAAGTTTAGAGAGTTGAGAGATACACAACGCAACGCAACAAATATTGAGGCAACATTACCGGTTACAAAAACATCGTTAATCATAAACTGTGTATTCTTCTATAGTTAGATTGGATACACTCCCATGAGTAGGAAGAAATCTCAATCGCTTACTGTCTCGCCGTCCATCTTATGGCAAACATATAATTTAGCTGTCTTCTTTGAGCACCAGCAAAAAGAACCACGTGTGCCTGCCTGTGCCTATCTTTCCTTCCAAATTAGTTACCTATTCCAAATCTTAACGTTAAATAACGAGTTCTCAGAGGATAGTGATGATGATGCCTTAATGCCACTCAATAGCATCAACATCCACAATCTGTTAGCGAGTAGTCTGTAATTAAACGCTTTTTATTTATTGCTTCAATTTGCAATTTTGCAGTCAGCAGAATTCTCATAATGCCTTCCGGACTTTTCTCGAATTGAATCTTAAAAAGTTACATCTAATATATTATGCTTACTACTTACTGATTTGCTTGCCGTATTCCTATCCGTATTCCGTATTTTAAATAAATAACATGTCTGTAGTTGTCTGTGTCAAAATATTATTGTCATGAACTCGTCGTCATCATCATCGTCTGTGATTCTGCGAAGGAATAGGAATTGACGCTACGTTTTAAAATTGTGTAGAGAATTGTAATGAGGAAGCAACAAGCGGACTTCCATGCAATTATTTCTTTGCATTTCTTTGTTTTGTACAGCTTCCCGTTTTTTAGATGAAATCATTTTTTTCAACGCTTACTTAAGTTCCTGTACTTTTTTGCGCAAAAAATTATTATCAATTCAATTCTACTTCTTTCTTTCTAACTAGATGTACCTGTCACAGTTTGGGTGGCTGGATCCAAGCTCAAAGAAAATAGGTTCTCAGTCATTAATAGATATAAGGAAATCAATTCAAGACTTCCAGGCCTTTGCCGGGCTCAACATAACTGGAGAGTTGAATGAGGAGACGGTCGAGATGATGAGTTTGCCAAGGTGTGGAGTTCGTGATAAAATTGGTCATGATGCCCGACGTAGGAAACGTTACGCTTTGCAAGGTAAACAATTCCCAAAAATAAATATGAATGATCTATAAATTTCCCATTAAATTTCAACCTTGGCCAGGTACTAACTAATCGATGAAACTGTGAGATGGTGAAGGCGGGTTTGGGAAGGAGTTTGAATCTAATTAACTGTAGTATTTTACTTTTTAAAACTTAAACTTGTTCGTCATCGTTTTAATCAACATCATCATTATCACGAAACGCTCACTTGCTGGTTTTGCTCGTGTCAATTTTTCATTCCGTAGAATTTGCGACGCTCGTCATTCTTTTCTTTACTGGAATGAACAAAGCCTATCATTTTTTCAAGTAGGTGTTGCTGGCTCTTTTCTTTCTCATACCCTTTAATACCATATCGATATCGATCCCACTTCCAAAAAGTTCCCATGCATTCCTTAATACTTCCTGTTCCAACTCCCAACAACGGATCCAATAACGATATTGAAGCTGAATGACTTTCAAATTCTTTTATTATGTTCTCCCGCCACTGCTGCTTGTAATATCGTTCAGGTTTCTCATATTATATATATTTGATAATGGAGGAAGATTTGTCATTTGTGATAATATTAGTTTGGAAAAAGAATTATTAGTTTCAGACCCGATCCCGATTTTACTTATCTTTCTCTTTCTATTCATAATCCAAGGTCAAAATTTCCCCGTGAAACTGACTTTGACCTGACCTCATTATAATTTCCTATAATATTTGTATTGATTCGGTAAAGCATTTTTGCATTAGATGTTTCCAACTTCCAACATATCACGCAAAAAAGTATCCATAAAGGCTGCCGGATCTATATCCTTTTCCATTGTTCCCTTGCTTGCATTATGTTTAACGATATTTTATTTTTGTGCACTTTTTATTTATGTCATGAATGATATTAGTTTAGGATACATATCAACCACCTTATTTACCACTGAAGTTAACTGTCAAACATGATAAAAGTTTCTTGCCTGAAGCAAAATAGCTTCTTCTTGTTCGCCATTTTCCTTTGTTGAAAATATGAGCAAGTCAAAATAGATAGATTGCAATTTCTTTTGTCTGGCGAAGGATATGATGTTGGCGTTACTTCTGCCCTACCTGACTGACAAATGCACCACACCTGACGTTAAATGTTGAAGGTAAATTGGCAAGGGCAAGATTAAACTCGCTGGAGAAACATTTCAAGTTTTATAATCACTCCAGTCCTTTAAAATGGGTTCTTTGATGTTTCTCTGTAGCTGACTAACCGACTGATAGAAGACAAAAATCATATTTATCATTACCATATCATTATCATCGACAAATGAGCACTACTGATTCCACTTGCCTTTAAAGAAAATTCCGACCTTTTTTTTTCATTCAACTTTGAAAATTGAACAAAGAGCAAACTACAGATACAAATATCTAGAGGCACCAAAATCAATTTAATTTTTCCAAGATTTATTGCTCTAATTTCCTCCATGCAATTTATAGTTTAGTTTTTGAAGTTTGAATGGAAATGGGACATGATGCCTCCATCCACAAAGAATCACACAAGCAAGCAAACAAAAACGTTTTAAGTACTAACGATAAGTAGGTTCATAATATAATAGGGCTCATGTCGTGACCATTATTACTTACTTCTACTACTTCATTTTCTTCAGAAAAAAGTTCAAAGTTTTCAAAGTTAAGATGACAAGCTGGAAGTTAATGACAAACAAACCTTGCGATTTGTGATATATGGCATAACTGGTAACAAAAAGATTGTGATTTTTTGTTAGTTTCTTCTTAAAATTGCTACTTCTTCAGTTTTTCAAGAGCAAACTTTATTATAGAATGACAGTTTTAGTTTTTAGCGGTTGTGAGCCCTGTTAGATTATAACCTACAGTAAGTTTGTTTGTTCCTTGCCTAAACAAAACTTAATTTCATAATAACAAAAATTTACTTACTTAGAAATTCTCCATGAAATATAGCCCTCTTCTGTTTGACAAGGACCATCAAAAATGCTCCCTCCCGTCATCGTCCTCCTCCGTCATTATTACACAAATGAAAAAATATTTCCAGACAGTTTCNCTAAACAAAACTTAATTTCATAATAACAAAAATTTACTTACTTAGAAATTCTCCATGAAATATAGCCCTCTTCTGTTTGACAAGGACCATCAAAAATGCTCCCTCCCGTCATCGTCCTCCTCCGTCATTATTACACAAATGAAAAAATATTTCCAGACAGTTTCTTCTGCAAGAAGTAGAAGAGTCCCTCCTCATATTCTTTACTATATTGGTTTTATCCTTGACATTTTTTACTGTCGTTCGCTTCGTTCGCGTGTCATAATGACATGAAATCCTTCATCAAAAATTCTGACGAGAAGTTGAAGAAGAAAAAAAATGAAAATTTTCTAATAGACTTCGTCCATCCATCCATCCACTTGATTTTACTTCTGCTTCGATGCATTATTATCGGTCTAACAAAAAACTTCTTATATTGCCAAAAAAAATTAGAGTAATTTCATATATCACGAACTAATAGACGTTTCATAATTTTTTTGACGTATATATGCATGTGCAGTGCAACTGCCAAATGCCAATATCACTACCACCGCCACTGAATGAACTTTTATGTAAGTAAAAGTATGTTTGAAATGACATAACTCTTTAAATAATCATCGTCTGAACTTGTTACATCAGAAAGAAAACAAAAAATTGTACTATCGGCTCATGACATTGAAGAACATTATGTAACATCGCCATTGTAATGAATTGATGATGATGAGAAGACAAAGATGATTCCTTTCAATTATTTTATGGTAAACGCAGCCATCCTCTTATTAAACTGCGTGCTAAGATCACGCTCTAGTTATTTTCTGATATAATTGAATGCTGAGATTATGTTTTCTGCACTGTAGAATGAAATTAATTCTTGTCTTTTGCAAATTATAAAAAATGTGCATTGGAATGAGAGAATTTAAATTTGAATTTCATGACTTATTAAGAAATCTATTTTAATGAGATCATTCTCAAGGTCGAAAGGTAGTTTATAATAATAAAATTGATTTTTTTGTTCATTTCTCCAGGATCTAGATGGAAAGTAAAAAATTTAACGTACAGAATATCAAAATACCCCAGAGCAGTAGAATTCCTGGGAAGAGACAAAGTTGACAAAGAGATTCACGCAGCATTCCAAGTGTGGGAAGGTGTACCACCCCAGCACCAACTAAAGCTCCTAATCCATCACGCAATCCCAATAACACTCCAAGTCCTCCCGGAAGTAGTAGTTCAGGCGGAGGCAAAGACAGTAAACTTTGCAATGATCCGAAGATTGACGCCATTGCCACGATGTCTGACGGAAACACTTATGCTTTCAAGGGTATAATATTTAAAATATTTATATAATGTTAAATAATAGCTTATGAAAGAAAATGGGGGGTAATTTTGTAATCTTTTATTCATTTTTGTCCTTCTACAATCTACAATATCCTACATAGGTAACGAAGTTTACCGTTTAACTGAGAATGGGGTATATTTTGGCTACCCGAAGAAAATTTCCGCTTTGTTTTCTGGTCTTCCCAGTAACTTGGATGGTGCTTTCACTTGGACCAATGACAAGACTTATTTCTTCAAGGTACAAATTGCAATTATTTTAGAAAACTTCCTCATAATTTCTAGGCTAATCATGGTGGACTTCTTAACTTCCTGCTTAATTTACTTCTTTATATACACTTTTTAGGGATCCAAGTACTACCGCTTCTCAAATATGAGTCTTGACACAGGTTACCCCAAACCTATCTCAGACGGTTTCTCTGGAATTCCAGCAGATATCAATACAGTGTTCGTTTGGGGTGGGAATGGGAAGATCTATTTCTTCCAGGGGGATAAATACTGGAGGTTTGATCCTATCAGGTAATAGTCAGATAAACTGTGATGTAATATGCCTTTCGAGAAAATCAGCAGTTAATAAATTCAAATTCAAATTTAGGACGCCTCCAGTTAGCTTCGGGTATCCCAAACCGATTTCCAATTGGAATGGCATTCCAAATAATTTAGATGCTGCGTTAAGATATAGTAATGGGTACACCTATTTCTTCAAAGGAACCAAATATTTCCGCTTCAATGACAGAAGCTTTTCAGTAATTTTTATATTTTAAACAGAATTTCAGTACTTTTAACAAGATAATTTAATTTTTGATTGGAAGAAAGTTTAAATGAATTGTTTGATTTACCGAATCAAGGTCGACACTGCAGATCCTCCGTTTCCAAGGCCAGTAGGGAGTTGGTGGTATGGCTGCGGGAAGAGTAATACAATGAAGCATGGAAATGACTACAACGACGACGGGGTGGATGGAGATCTTGGTGAAGTATGACGATAAAGTTAGGGAAAATGAAGTAGGCGATGCGCGAGATAATTTTAGCTCAGGTTCGCGGGCAAGCTGGTGGAAAAGAGCTTGGAGTTGGACCAAAAACATTTTTGGATAAAATTAAAGAGAGAACAAAGAGCATCTTAATTCAGTAATTTACTAAAATTACTACTAAAACACTGACCAACTATGTATTTACCTATATACTACCACTACCATAATTCTTTATCTTACACACAACTTAATAATACCAAAAGGTTACAGTTTCAAGTTTTTCATTTTTCTTTTTAATTTTAGTTGATGTAAATCGACAAATTTCAACTTATAATTTCTTTTCAAAAATTTTAACGCTTTCTTACTCCTTTTATAATACCTGCTGAAAAAAGCTATTCTACGCTTCGAAGTTTTTTTTGCAATAGTAATTTTTATGCATGGCGTTTGTTAAATTTTTAATTGAAAATAATATATATCACGGAAATAGATTACCTAAATAGCAAAAAAAGTCATTTTGTACGAAACTTAAAGAAGCATGCAATAGTTGATATTGAACTTGATGGTTTTAGTTTTTGCATGATTTGGCGATATAGTGCATGAATATGAATGCTTATTTTGTGTTTTGTTTTTGTATGACCATTAGTCGGTTGTTGTATGCTCTGTATTACTGAATGCTATGCTGATGGCAGGTTTTATACATTTTTATATTAGGATTTTAGAATTATGTTTGAGTTTTGAGTATCGAAGTGCGTTTGTCTGTATAATTTTATTATTTTATTTTACGAAATCACTTTGTTGTTTTGCAGACTATTTGCTGCGTCCCCCATCATGAATGAGCCCCTTGTATGCTATTAGCTTGGAATTTTTGTTTTAATATATTTTTGTTCTTGTTGCGTCCACTGTCAGAAAATAGTCTGTAAGATTATTTATGGGGTGAAGTACAGTAGTAAAAGAAATGTGCCCAGATTGAAATTTGGTCAACACATCAATGCAAAATTACTGCAAAGTGCAAACCCAATGCAAAATCGACTCCTTTCCCTTTTTCGCTCACTTTCTTTCTCTCCCGTTTTAAATTTGCTCTCTTCCTTTTCATATTCTTCGTCAAGTCCTTCATTTACGCAAAACATTCTTTCAGAAATAAAAAACTTCCACACAATCCTTTAACAGATAACGTAATATTTAGCCATTTACAGTTTTTAATCTATGACCTGATTTGTCTGTGTCTGTTGGTTTTTGTTTTTCTCATGTTTTGTTGCGAAGAAGATCGAATTTAATATTAATAATATGTATATAGTACAATGATATACTTACCTAAATATTTCATTTGTTTTTTTAATTTATATTATTATTTCCAGTTAAATCTAAGCCTCTAGGTTATAATTTGTAAATACTTTGAGTTAGAAGAAACGACGCGGAGTGTGATTTATTTGATTACGTTTAAGTTAATTAAGTTTTTTGGCAAAAATATGAATGACAGTATTGATTTTAGTTGCTTTTCTTGTACAAGTGTTTTGTTTTTACTTATGCCGAGCAATAATTAGCTCTACCAGTGATGTGCCTACCATGTCATTTTGCAATTTATTGTTAATGCTCAATAATGCAAAACAATATTAACAATAATTTTTTTACAGTTTCACTAACCTCAACTCAATTAACTTTTTTGTTTTATTGAAAAAATGCAATGCAAACGAATATTAAAATACGTTAATAAAGCTGTTATGTTCAGTTTTCGACGAGAATTTTGCGCGCACAAGCTTATTTTTTATGCAAAAACATTTTCAAAAGCATATTATATTATATTAAAGTGTTTGGAGGGTTGACATAATTGTTTTGATTACTAAAAAATATTTTAAGATTTTACCGCAATCTTCATCGCAAAAAAACTAACTTTTTTCAATGTATGATTGTGTTGATTAAGGTGGAAACTCTGGAAGCTCCACGGATGTGATATTAGCGTCAAGCAATCGACTTCCCAGGATTGTATTAACGGTTGCATTAACTTATTTAATTAAATACAGTAGCATTGTGTGGTCGTAATAGTGTGTACAATGTTAATTACTACATAATTTATTTAAATAAGTACAGAACTGTATTATTTAATATTAAAGAATTTTTATATTTCTTGATGGCGGAATAGATGAAAATCATTAAAACAAAATCGGGTACAAAATGTAAATCTCTGTCTGAATATATATACCTAACTCATATATTATGATATCGATTTATTCTAAGTAGCTGATTAATCGCTTACAAAATCGTACGCGATTAAAGTTTAAAAATTGAGGTATTTAACAATTCCGTCATGAAACACACCCACACCATTCTGTTTCATGACATTTTTAGCTGATCACTTCCTCAATGATAACAAATAAACGTCACAGCTTTTATTACTTGCATTTGACAGTGGTCATTTTGACGTGCTGATTGCTGTAAGCTTATGCCAAATGCTGTAAATACGTCAGCGTATAGCCGTCATAAACGGCAAAATTATGATGCTGATTATCCTACAATTAGCTTCTTTGAGGAATATGAGCATCAGTTTTGAGTTATGATTCATTGGAATAAAACTCATAAAAAATCATCAACAAATTCCGTAGATTATCCTACTTGATTGATGAGCTCAGTGAGATTCAGAGGTAAATCAATAAAACTTACAATATTACGAATTTGCTCCAACGTTCCATGAAGATGAAAATGAAAGTGATTCATTTGGGAAAACGGGGATGGCGACAGCAATTTTGTTTACCATTACTTACGGCTCTGAAGAATGCTTTTGGAATTCCAATGTTAAAGTTTAATACTGCTTAACTGAATGCCTCAATCAAGATAATAAATGGCAGTGTCAGTGTCATTATATAAATAATCAAATAATCCGGTTCAGGAGAGGTGACATGCGCATTCAATACAGGTAAAAATTCGGCCTTTAAAAGCATTTAGTGATTTACAGTTTCAGAACAGCTTCACAGTAAGTCAAGTAAATCAAGTCAAATAAACAGTAAATCAAGAGCTTGTTCAGAT
>JAHZNJ010000109.1:0-24328 GCA_027744475.1 Lepidocyrtus cf. sotoi NNG-2020
ACACCATAAAAAAGACTCCGCGTTTCTGCTTTATCTTCTTCATCTCTCGCCTTTTCCTTAGCTCTCCCTATGGAGTCAATGCTTTGAGTGTTGCAGCATCACGACCGCCAACCTCAATATAAGGATAAAAGAGGAACTACTACTTCGTTGGGGGTAGATATGAGATGTTAACGAAGAGAGAAGATGTACATTTCAGATAGAAAGTTTAGTTTACTTCATACTTTCATAGAAGAAAAAAGCAGCGGAAGATGGGAGCCTGCGCTTAGTCGAGTCTCCAGAAATCTCATCGATCGGGCGATCCGAATCTCAGCATCATTTTTTTATCTCCAGCAACCACCACCACCACTGCCGCCACACACACATATACACAACAACTCTACTACCGCAATAACGAACCTTTGCTAATGCATCAGTAGAGTGACTAGTGACTTACATGCATCCTCCAACTTTCAACTTTCCCTTTTCTAGTTTTCTCTTCTTCACTTTTATTGCACTAGCAAGACAGGCATTATATGGATGGAAAGAAAAGTAAAGTATAAAATGTATTTTCAGCCCTACTACCTTCTCGTTCCTAACAACAACAAACTATCTTTTTTATGAAGGGAAAAATCGCCTCGGTCTCTATTCTCTATATAAATAGATGCGTTCTCTCTTTCACTCCCGCCACCACCATATCAATAAGTGTGCTTATACAATGTCTCCTTCAATTTAGGGAAATCCTACGCATTCATGCATACTATATAGACATGGTTACATTTATTTGCTGTTGTTGTAGTAGCAGTAGAGAGGTTGGCGGTGTCTCTTGTACTGTTACAATAAGTAAGTGAGAGGAGTTGGAGGATGAAAATGGGTATTTTCCACGAACTCTTCTTGAAAAACAATTCTCATCTGAGCATAATTCTCAGTTGAATAGCGAAAGCAGCTTCAAAAAGAATTTAGACATGTAAGCAAGAAAAAATGTTTCTGCTGTTGTTGTTGGATGCGATGTGATTTGGATGCATACGGATGAAGAAAAGGAAACGCAAAAATGAAAGCATTTCTTTCTTTACAAGCAAGAAGAACTGAGGTCTGTGGGGTCTACAAAAGTGGCTTTTAGGAGCTTGTACACGCCTTGTAAATTCCATGCTACATGAATGAACGAATGAATGAATGATTTTCTCTCCAGCAGCTTTCCAATATAAAATGCGAGAAAGATTTCACAAAAGGAAGGATATAATTCAACATGTTAGAAAACATTTGGAATTTAATAAAATGCTTTTCTTCTTTTTCTGGCTGGATACTTTATAATTCTTTGAATTCTACTTATTTGACAGATGCTTGATAGGATTTCTCGAGGAACTCAACAGTTCTTTACTTGCACAAGGATTTCTCAATATCGTTTTTTCTAAACTTACTTGAATGACAGGGGAAAGTCAGTAGTGTGCAGATAAAGGGAATGAGAAAAAATAAAAGATTTATTTATTTATATATTATTTGGTACTAAAATACAAAGCTTTTTCACAACAATTGTGAAATAAAAAGCTGCAGCTGCTGGTTTTTCATTATTATTCTCTGCTCCAGTTCTACTTTTGCTCTCACAAAAATATTATGAACAGATTTCTTGTAAAGATTCACTTCCCGTGGGGAGCTATTGGATTTAAAAGGATTCTCTTTCATTCCACAAACGTTTTGAATTTCATTTTGTTAGCTTGGAATATAACGCGATGATATGGAAAGACATCTTTTCAACTCTGATTTTCGTTATGGCTTTTTAAGAGGCGTGCTGGACTAGTTTTTACTGTGCTGTTGTTGTTGCTGCTGCTTCTGCTGATCTTGATTCTGACAGAGAGGACAACAACAACGATTACGAAGGACGTGGTGAAAAGAGGTCTTGCTAACGAAACGAACGAATGTTTACGGTGATGAGAGGGAAAGGAAATATCTAGGCAGACTAACTCGGTAATCAGAAGAAGATTATTTGATATGCCGTCATTTCATCCTTCCTTCATCATTATCATCGCATCAGCCTCAAACTTTACGGAGGCGGAGGAGGAAGAACCATCTAATTGGATTTTGTTGTTATATAACGTGAGATTTGATTTCGTATTTCATTCCAGCTCAGCTCAACCCAACCCAACCCTTCACTTCATTTTCTTTTCGTTTGCTTTTGATAGAAAAAATGAAGAAATATGTTTTTGATAGGGCACGAGGCAAAACATAGGTAAGCGTAATATGAAAAATGAAGATAAGTATATGATGATGATGCAGATCAATTTTACAGATAATTCATCGAGTTATTTTTTCGACAGTATCATCAACTTCGTCTTATCTTTGCTTGCTTCTTCTCAAAAATACATTTTGATCACGAAGAAACCCACAAAGCATAATATCAACCGCAGCCTTGGAACTTACTTCTCTGCTCTCATGCTTTTTTTCTTTCATCTGCTGAAATATTCAGATTGTGTTGATAGGTTCTGCGGAACTGACTGAGGATGTGTTGAATTCTGTCTTCATTGCCTACCTAACGGATGTTTTTTTAGAAAAAGTAAAGCTGGTTCAGAAAAAAGCATGTTTTGAAGCATTCATAACATCCTTTCATAATTCGTTTTCCTAAGAAATTAAATTTATTCTAACCTTCACACAATTTCCTGGTAAACTTTATTAATTGTGAGCATTCTAGCCTTACTAATATTAGTACAAGGACAACTAATACTTACTCAAAAAACATTTTAACTATTCTTTTTGCACAAGTAAAAACCCAGACAGCAGGACGAAATTTTAAATTATAATCTGCTGGAACATTTTTTGAATGACTTACTTACTACGTTGTTTTACTCTTAGGACAACTAATACTTACTCAAAAAAACATTCTAACTATTCTTTTTGCACAAGTAAAAAACCCAGACAGCAGGACGAAATTTTAAATTATAATCTGCTGGAACATTTTTTGAATGACTTACTTACTACGTTGTTTTACTCTTACTTGAAAGTCAAGCTGCAGAAACCTACTTTTTGGCAGTTTCTTTTTGTTATTGATGAGTTGAGGTTGCTAAAAGGAATTGGAATGGAAATGAATGATAAAAAAGCCTATCTATCGCAACCTTCATAATTTAAATATGCAAATGCGACCTTACACTCTTACACAAGAGTATCAAATGGAAAGAGAAAGAGGATTTCTGGAAAGGGGTACATCAAAGACAATCTTACTTTCCAATTTCGGTAAGCTCACTGATGCAAAATGCATTAACCGATATACATTCTAGAGCATCCTACTATCATGCATATCAGAAAGCCTTTGTCGTTGCGTTCTATACTTTGTATTAAGCGACCTTCCTTTATTTTTTCAAAAGAGAGAAGAAGGTGCTTAAAATCTATGCAAAGTTCCGTATAACGGATTCCATTTTATACTTTACTTTTGGTACTTTTATCTGCATTATATTCTCTTTTTCTTTCTGAAAGAGAAAAAGGAAGAAGCTGCAGAGAGCAAAGAAAGGACACTGAGGAAGTAGGACAGACGTCACAACACACAAGCCTAGCTCGTGAACATCGATATTATTCCTATAATAAAAACACTAGCGCTAGAAATATTTTGTGCCGTGTGCCATTATACCCAACCAACCAACCGTGCCTACTATATCTGTAGTTTGTGCTCCAGAAAGTTTTTCGTTTGTGTGAAGCCATTCATTCCTCCTAAGTATTCTGCAAAATGCAATGCAATCTATTTTCGGGACTTTTTTTATAGAAAAAAGGGTACAGATTTTCTTGTGGTGAAAGTAGAAAAGTGTAGTTCACCAAATCGATATAGAGCCATGTCATATTTTAATAAATTGCATTTGTAACTTTCTATTCAAACCTTTGTAGCAATGCATTCCAACGTCATTACAGTATTTATGTTAATTATTGCTTAAATTTAAATGCACAATCCACAGTTTACCCTTACCCATTATCCACCACGAAAATCTTTTATCAATATTCATTGTTTAAATTTGCTATTAAAGAAATGGAATGATGCAAAAAGCAGCATTTTATTGCCCACAATGATGAACAACAGTCCCATTTTGTTTCAAAAAGCCACAGCAAAAATTTCCGGTTACTCCAGCAGACTAATAAAACATTTCTCATTCTTGTAGTATTGGCTCGTTCGTGACGTTCTGCTTCATGTACAATGATATTATACCTCAACAGCAACTGTTGTTGGTCTTGTTTACAGCCAAGCTTATTTTGTTGGCTTCCCCGTCGTCATTGCATTGTGTAATAATAACGAGGAAGAGAACATAAAACACCAGTAGAACTGGTGCTAAAACCTAAAATGAATATACAGCAAAACAGGGCCAAGCACCATTCCAATCCATTCTCATTCTCCAGCATCCTCCTCCGTAAATAAAGACCACTATAAATAGTTTGCTGTTGCTGTTACTTTTACTGGAATATTCTGGTTCTGGTTTCAGAGGAGAGTAGAAAAGAAAGTTAGGACGACGATGATCAAGTCATAAATCTACACAGAAACAAGATGGTTTCGACCGTAAAAGAGAAAAATGGCTATTTTCAGCAATACTCCTTTCGTGTTCAAATACCTGGAATAATTGATTGTCAATTCGGGCTGACGATAAAATTTAATGGGTATGTACTTCCACGGTAGACGAAAAGACGGAAAGAAAATTCAGCCCTTTTCTACTTCTCCCACTAAACTTCCAACATCCTTTGCTTTCACTTCCTCCTTTGACTGCCAACAAGATTCTCAACAAGATGGGTTCGGTTAGGATAATCATGGTTGTTTGTCCTTGTCTTTCTTTGCATAATTTTATGCATTTTCTTCTTCGAAGGAATTTAGTGGGGAAAATAGAAAGTGTCTTGATCAAAAACTCGTATACTGTTGGATTTTATGAATTGTTATCGTTTCCACTTAAAGTATTTCTTACTAAAGAACGCACATTATGTACTTACATACTTTGCTACTACTATGCACGCGTACTTATTGTACCAGTCAAGTGGGTAATTTACGAGAAATTAAATGTTTCTATTGCACTGCAAGCAAGAAAAAAGTGTCTTGTAAATATTGACGAAGTTGGGTAAATGTGTTTATGTTTAAGTTCAATAAACTAGCGACACATTACTCCCAATAAAAGATTTTAAAAGCATAATATTTCGAAGAATGGTTTTATTTACTTGATTTATGGTTGTTTGTACGCATATATGGTGGCAGTATAGGGACAATGTTTCCTTGTTAGTTTATAGTATCAAATGCACTTTTCTAGTTAAGCTTAATGAAAGTTAATTAACCTATTCCTGCAATCGCAGCCTATGCCAGAACTTGGAGCAATCCACAGAAAAGCAGCCTTGAATTCAGTAAGACCAGTGAACCCCAAAAGGAGTGAAATATTACTTAATTTAAGCAAACAACATTCTATCCAGACAGACTGCATTCTGCCACAATGAAAACTGTCAACATTTATAATTATTTCGTTCACATTAGAAGTGAAATGATACTGTTATCATTTTGCCTTCAATGATTACAGATAAACCAATGCGCTGCTAGACTGTGATAATTTTAATTAAAAAATCAAAAACACATTTATTTAAAACGCATTTATAAGGACAATTAGGTTGCAGAAGATATGTAGGTAACCACTGTAGAAAAGCGTTGCGCTGGTTCGTTTACAATTTATTGCGATCTTGCACTCGTTTAAAGGACGAACTGGAAGACGAGGTGAAGGCATGAATAAATACTTAAATGTAAAATGTCAAAAGTCAGCTCAAAGTAAGTCCTTGGGGTGATGTCGCAACCTATTCCATGTATTTACTCTTACAAGAGAACGCGATCGCCTTGAAATTTTAAACTTCTCTAAACAAACACAAACCTTGAACGATTCAACGAAACGACTTCCTGATAGTAAGTTACAATTTGAGACTAACTTCAGAATCAATACCAAGCGCGATACAAATTCACACATTTTAAATATTTATGTATTTTAGATCTCCCTTTCCTCGTTTTCCACTTTGCTATCACCTTTCTTTGAAAAGAATTCAAAAGGAAAATGAGCAATTACCTACAAAATAAGTAAGAAAATTGTGTTCCCAACTAAGAATTTGAAAGAAAGTTGCAAGTCGTCATTTTGAAGTTCAAAAATACACTTCAAGAGAAAAAAAGTTCGAGCCGAAAGTCTAAATATGTATTACATATGAGTTTCACCATTCACCGTTTCCAGCACTTTCTTTGCTTCCTTCTCCAATCTACAGGAAATCCTTTTCATCTATTCATCCAAGCATTTACACATTTTTCTCCTCCATCCATCGGTAATTCAACACCATTTCCCTGGCTTCATTCTTTTTCATTCATTCATTCCTTTTTGCTCTCAAGAGAAAACTTCCCTTTTTGGATAAGTTTTCTTTTCAGACGAGGAAGGAAACGAAGAAAAAAATCCATTTCACCATCAAGAAAACTCTTTCACTTCATCATCGTCATCATCATCATCTCAAGTCATTTACTTGTTTTGGAATTGTTCAGGACTTCTTCACATTTTATTTGAAAGGAAAAGGATACACATCTTTGCGACAAAAATCTTTCTTTTCCTACAAAAATAAATGTTCATCCTTAAGATAATGACTGCACATATTTCGTCTAAAGTGTAACTATTCTATACTGTAGTATATCCATAGCCATATAGGATTAGTAGCATCACAGTATTAAAACAGGCTCAATAATCATTGAGCAAGATATATGTTTAGGCATTTTCTTGAATTGAACACATTTCTTTTAGTCCGCCTCATCCTCATATAAATTTATGAATCTATATTCTTCTTATAATATGAATACAGGATATAAAAATATATGTATATGGAACAATATCGATTCTCGAAAAGATTGGCTAAAGAAGTAAGCGGAAATGTGCCGGAGGTTGGATAGCTTGATTGACTGACTTAAAGTATTACTCTTTCTTATTTTTCTACTTCTGCTTTTTCTCCTCTTCCACTCTCTTTCCTCTTTTATTCCTATCCTAAAGAAGAAAATAGTCATCCAAACTAGTCTAAGTTGTGTGCTAGAACAGAGTTGGCTGTTATTGCTTCTCTGTTGTTGCTCCCACACTTTCACCAATGGAACAGCAAAGTAAAGCAAAACGTACAACATCAGCCAAAAAATTTTGGACTCTATTTTCCCAACAAAAGAAAAAGAAGAAGAGGAGGAGTGCTATCCACGTCCAGTCTACGTGAATCCTTTATATAAAATGCTTATTCATTCCCTCTTTCTTTCATAGGACTACTTTCTATTTCCCATACTAATTCTCTCTAATACCAAATAAAACCCTTAAAAGGTTAAGCAGCTACATACAGGTCACAAGTTGCACGCATTCAGAAGAAATGTTATTTCTTCCAATTCCACTCTACTAACATCTCAGTAGTACTAACAATGAAAATATCACAAACTTTCTTCTTCCCAATTGCTTTCTTTCTTTCTTTCTTTCATTTTCTCTCTTTTAAAACCATTGGAGAAGAAGCAGAGAAGATTCTTATATTGCTAACTAACTCACGTAGATAGTTGAGAGGGAAAGGAAAGTTTTTATTCCATCTCAGTGTGTCCGTCCTTTTTCTTTCGTATAATAATGGCAGCAGTGGAACTTTCTAAGTGTACATACGGGTGCCTTTTTCCTTGTTTCCGTTGTTGTCTCTTACTTACTTATAAGCAAGTGAGCTTTACTTCCTTTTTCTTTTCCCTACAGACTTTCTCTGTGTTTGAGCAAGTGTAGTAGTGTAAAAGTAATCAAGAAAAAAACCAATCCTAAGGTTATATAAACGAAGATAGTGCAAACGAGAAAAGTATATCCTGTACGCAGCTCTAACCAAGCTCCAGGCAGTTTAGCTGGAACGTTGAGTAGAACGTGATATTATTTTTTATAAACGGAGTAAGTTTACTAACGATAAGTTTCTTTTTGCCAGTTTAGCCCTAGTCATAAGCACTTGGTTATTTTTTCTTTTCTAAACTTCCAGATAGGCTCAGGCAGGAGCCAGGAGCCAGGCAGAGTTTTGTTTCGCGGATTCTGTAAGAAGCGTATTTGGACTATGAGTAAAGTCGAATACAAATTTCCTACAAATCTGTTTATACAATTCATGTTAGTATAACTTTGATAATCTTATTAGTGGCATCCAAAAGTAGTTAAAACTACTTTAATAGTGCAATGGTGAAAGCAATTGCCGGGGTATTTTATCTTTTAATTTACGAACGGGGTTTACAATTGCAAACAATATTCCCACGACCTTACATAAGTTACAATTAAGTTGATTTTAAAAACAATGCAAGCGTAGAAAATTCACCTCTACTCTTCATAAAAAGGGAATGGGGATAAATGTGAAAGCTTCAAGAATAAATGTAGTTTTTATTCGCTCATCTCTGCCATATCCAACGACTCCTTATTTCCACTTCTACAGAAACTCTCACGTATGCAGAAAGTAATCATATAACACTACATTTTATTTATCACGTAATGCATATTTATATAAATGACAAGTAAGCTCTGTTAAGTACCTATCACACAAAAGCAGTGAAGGAAAAGTCTTCATTCGAGAAAGTTTCTAGCAGTATAACAACATCTTTCCAACTTCAAGAGTAGATTTTAAGTGTCTATGCATAGACGCCATCATACGCTACAAATATAACGATGGATGCGTCCAACATTGTTACATTTGAGGAAAACTTTAATAAAAATAAGAACCCTGCATGTTTCTTTCATGTAGACGATACAGAAACGTGAGTGTCATTTTCTCTTTTTCCAATTTTTTTCGCCAAGCAGTTGAAGAAACATGTGGAGAAACTAATGTACCTTCTTCATTTTTACATTACCTCGAGAAGAGTGAAAGAGATGAGTAGGTTATGTAAGTTCACAACTCCGAAACAAATCATATGTGTTGAAGAAACACGTGTGGGCTTAATATGTACATGTATGATGTGATGAAGTACGTGAGTGCTGCCTCGTTGTTATGTGTAGTATGTAATGATGGAAGTAGCGAGTCTTTCTCCGCGTGGTATTAACTTCTCTTATTTGGGCATTAAGGGCCACACCGTTACCACCACCACCACTGCCACTATCACCACCACCAGGGAAAAACAAACCATTCATCCGAAATAATATCATCATGAAGACGAAGAAGAAAAAGGGGAAAACAGAATATTTCTTGAACTCTGATGCTTCTTTTTATTTTATTCTTTTTTGTAGTACTTCGTCTTTATTCTGACGCATGTATTCTTTATTTTCAAAGCTTCAAGCTTTTGCACAAGCATCGCCACATCATTTAGAAAACATTGGAATAATAATAATAATAGCAGCCAGTTTCACAACTCAAGTGTGTGTATATGTATAGGAGGAAGAAAGAAAAGTACATATGTATGTGCATAATGATAAAAGTAAAGCTCTTCTTCTATTCCAAAACATTTTCCAGGAAAATGGAGAAAACAGCAGATGGCTCACTGCTTTCTCCTTTTCCGTCGAGTAAGGGCACTAACTTAAAAAGCGTGATGCTTTGATGGCTGCTTAACTTGCAGAAAAAAGAGGAAGAAAGGAAGTATTGGTGGGCTTCAAAAAATGTATGTATATTTATGTATGAAGGCTACATCAAATGACTTCTTTTTCATCCTTCTTTTTTCTTCCTTCTCGTTTCCTGTGTACAATGTCTTTGAATTGAACAGCTCGTCATGCAAACGTAACGGTTTAACTTAACTTGCTTTCTACTTTAGTTGAAGAAGCTAACGAATTTCTAAAAAAAACTACTGGAGAAGAAGGAAATGGATATGTTCACCAATCTTCTTGAGAGAAAGAATATTATGTGGCTCTTCCAGCTCCACACATACACATATAAATGTGAATTGGATATTTCGTTTTTGATGTTTCTCCGAGAAGAAGACTTGAGATTCTGAATTCATGGAAAATACTTTTTAAAAAGGAAAAAAAAAAGTTTTGAAGAAGAAGAAAGAGAGAAGGAACGAAAGAAAGGTACAAGCAGAAAGGAGATTATTATAAGAAGAAGCTCAGATGCTGCTGCTTCTTGATACGATCCGGAACAGAATGCATCCTGCGATGCGATGGTAATGATGATTCTTCGTTCGTTGCTATCCATCTCATCCATCTCTATTATACCGAACCATGATGCTTATTCCTTGTACAAAAGTGCACAATTTTATAATAAAACTTCAATTTTTCCCTCGTCTTTCCTTTTTTCTCATGCGTTTTATGGAAAATGTTGCTAAAGTTTTGTGATCCTTGTTTTGGTGGTAGTTAAGCGTACCATACCATGTGCATAATATTCCTTCTCTCACACTTTTTCCTTCCTTCAGTAGAGGAAGAGCGGATGTGAATAATAACGGTTCAAAAAAGCAGGGAATTCTTTGGCTTTTCATGGGAGATTTTCTCTTAATAATGATACCCGGAAATTTCATCGCCATCATCATAGTTTTAAAAGAGAGCATTCTCCTTCACTTTTCTTTTATCCATCTAACACCATCACCATCATCAAGAACGTCCTCATCACATTTATGCATAAAATTATACGAGTATCGTGGAGCATGATGATATTACAAAAAAGTTGAAGAAGGATGAGGAAGAGCTCTGCTGATGGAAATAAAAGCTTTTCCTCTCTGCCTCTTCTCTTTCTCTCGTTTCGTCTCTCGCTTTATTGTTTTTCCCAGAGAGAAACGAAATATTTCACTGTGAAATGAGAGAGGATTTTATAATGAAATGGAGGGAGAAAATATCATTTTTCTTTTATAATCTTCTCTTTCTCCTTTTGTCTGTGTGTGTAGTTGTTTCATTATAAATTGCATTTTAGCTACTAGTACAAAACGAGGCAGTCAATGCATTTCATAATTCTGTTGACTGTGTGCACAGCTCAGAATAAAAAGCTTTCAAAATGTTCATAGTGGATGCAATCGTGGCCATCACCATCATCATCACCAAATTTAATTTTGAAATTTCTCACAATAAATTTCCCTCCGCTCGTGCTGCTGTTCTGACTTCACTTTGCTCATAGAAAATATCATCCTGCTTGAAGCACTTTTATGTTGTGAGTGAAGTGAAAGTGCCTTTAAAAGACAAAATAATTACCTCCCAGGACGTACAGCCGCGCTGATGATGATGATGTTGATGGGAGGAGGATGCACGGTTTCCAGCTGGCTTTTCCACTTTGTGAGCAATATAAGTTTTCTACGGAATCATCGGCTTTCTTTCAGGTAAAAACTTTCTTTTGTGCGATGTTTTCCCTATGGGTATTATGCTGCAAGAAGAGAGAAGGAAGGCTCACTCCATGCATTAATTTATTATCCACAGAGCTTTGCACTTGGTTGACGAGGTTTCAGGCAATAATGTAAAAACTGGAATTGAAGTGGGAATCATATTTTCATGCTGCGTTCCACATCACAGCAATATTTCATGGGTTATTATTATTGCAGTTGTAGCACAAGTGTAGATGTTATATTTTACAGTTATGATCGTTGGGCACCGAACAAAAACGGGAGAGAGTCTCTAACTTGTAGCATACATACCACAAAAGTAGAATTTATTGAATCAGATTCATCGAAGACAACTTTTAATGCTCTAATACTTAATGCCGTTTTGCCAAGGATCTACAGATTAAACTACACAACAAATATTTTACTTTTAATATTGGCTTTTGAATGAAGTTAATGCAATGAATGTTTAATGCAAAGTTTAAATTATGAACTTTTTCCAAGAAAAACAAATACCAAACAACGCATTAAATTTTGGTGACTTTAATCAAAACTAGTTAAATTTAAATCAGTTTTAACATCTTATTGATATAAACATACATCAATTAGATTGTGAAAGCATATATTAACCACTATACACAAGCCACACCCAATGCACCATGTTTGGCTTCGTAGTAAGTTCATTTTACAGTTACGGCTGCTGCATACAATACCAGCAATTTCAAAATCTACTCAAGAATTCATATGAGACCTGTCGCGAAATATGAATTATGCGTACATTATATCCTCGGAGTGCTTCTTCCTCTAGCTTTACTTAAAAATAATGGCGTAGTTTGTTGCTCTGTACGATACTGCCTGAATGAATGATGAAGATGAAAAATGAAAAAAATTCTCAAAACTCCATATAGCATTCTGTAAATTCGTGTGTTTTTCTAGTGATAGATTGAAAGCCACCACCACTACCACTGAGCCTAAAAAGGCTCAATTCAAAGATCTATCTTGTGTACCATTTTTCGTTGTTGTTAGTATGCACACACGAGCTTCTTCGTTGTTTTGTTGCGTGGACTGGTGCGTGCTCTGCTTCCGTATTCCATTTATTTACAAGACTTTCCTTCTGAAAGTCTGAAAAGCCCAACACGCACACAACATACTTCATATAACTTTCTCACTTGTGCTGCTGCTTGAAGTTTGAACCTTAGAACTTCCTCAGTTTGCCAATATAAGCCATTAAGACGACGGCAACAGCAGCAGATCTTCCTCAAGTGTTTCGGTTGGTGGTGGCCACGAGTTCATGAACCATAAATTTCATTTTTGTCACCCTTCCTTTTTTTATTGCCACAGGAATGCAAGAATGAGAAAGCAAACGAAGAGAACTTTTAATAGGAATAGGTATAGTATAGGCTCTCTTCAACCCTGCCTAAACTCACAACCCATCCAACCATCTTCCTGTTTATTTTAACAATATTAAATGTACTTTGATGGGTTTTGGAATGTAGTAAGAGTAAGAAGAATGTTTACAATGCTTGAAAAAGGGTAAGTTAGTGTGAAAGATGAAGAATTTCTGTTTCTCTGTACATTCATGAGTTTGCCGGCGTCTTATTGTATTCTCACCACACGTCCACCCACCAAGAGCCGGAGAGAATCGTAGAAAAGCCTATGCGTAAAAAATATTTTTTTCTTTTAATGGAGCAAAGATCAAATATGTACAGAAGTTCTTGCTTGAAACTTTAATGGCTTTGAAAGCGCTGCGTTCATTTTTTTACATAAAAATATGTATGACAATTAGTCTAAGGTTAAATATAATGACCTTTTTAAAAAACATTAAGGTACAATCTCAATCTCATGAATATTCAGCAAATTTCTCAAAAGTGAACATTTTTAGTTGAAAATGAAATGGTTAAATTATTTAAAGTTTCACTAAAGCGAGGTCAAAATTCTTCAGGAAATAAGCTCTAATAAACGTTTATGAAATTAATTACAAAATTATTTTCCTTTAAATTAAAAAATTATCTTTTTTTAAACTATTTGCTTGCTCATTAAGCGATTTGCTAATTGTGGTGGTGGTCTCTGACGTGCCTTGACAGTTCATTTACTTAAAAAAGAGATATCTCTGAAAAGAATTGATAGTGAATAATTTTCTGATAACCTTATTTGGCCTATAGAACAATCGCATACCATATGAAACCAAAATAAATTGGAAAGTGTTTGATGAATGGGTACTTTCCAACTATTTTCCGGACTGTGAAAAGTAAACAAATGAGTTAATTTGAAACGGTCTGAACAATACAAGCTAAAATGAGTTTGCATTTCCCATTCCCTCCACAACCATATTTCTTGTTGACCTGCCACAGCCTCTCTGCCACTTGCCATTCATTTACAATTTCTGTCTTTCCTGTTCAAACCAATTCTGAGCAGAAGAAAGGCGTGATGATGATAAATGATAAACTTTATATATTCATCTGCTGCTTACTGCTGCTGAGCAGATTCCACCAAGAGCAAACCCTTTTGCATAATATGCAATCTCACGCCAAAGTGCTAATAATTTTAAACGTAAGCTTTGTATGCAGTGGCACTCCGTAAAATTGAATTAATCATAACAACAACAGCAACACAATCACATCAGCAAACCGCATAGTAACGCAATGACCTGTGAAGAGACGTATAGTAGTAGATAGAGCGAGCAGAATCTTGTGCTTGGCATCAACTTTACCTTTACCTATGAAACCTCTTCATCCATCCTTTCCTTTCATAATCCTGAATCCTCGACTGAATAAATATTTTGAGCATCGAATTTACAATGCATCTATTTGCTGAGCTGAGCACACAAAATCAATTCTAATTTCATTGCTTTGTAACAACAGAAATGGCAGCAGCAGAATATTTTTCACTAACACAATCTGAAATCAGCGCTTCTGAGATTGCTGCTCTGCTGCTAAGGCAGGAAACTCCTTCTTTATTACAATACAATACAATTACGGGGTCCCATTTCACGAAAATAAAATAATGTGAAGGAAGATACCAAAACACAATAAAAAATGCTAATTAAATGACTAACATTTAGTCGTTGTCGATAACGAAGAATTATAAGCTGTATTCAAAAAGACGAAACGGAAGATTTTGGTTGGAAACAACCTACAAAAGTTATATGTAGAGAGTTGGCAACAAAATCTTTGCTGTAAATATACTTAATTGTATTGCAGCAGCAAACATTAAGAAAAGTTAAGCAGTCGGATGAATTCTACCTGATTATATATTTATGTTGACACTTGGCAAGTCATTTACCGGCACTTGACTTTTATTATCGCTACATAAAGTACACTGTAGGTACTTACTCGTTTATTGCCAAGTTGTTGATTGACCTCTTCTCGATTAATTAAGTCGCTTGAGAAAGCAATTTGCTTTAATGAAGTCAGTGCTTACTAGAAATAACTTATTTCAATGGCAATAAAGAAGCAGAAAAGGAGAAAAGTGCTTGATCTTTGCAAATGAGGTTATTAAGTCACTTAGATAAGTAATGGGAAAGAATATGGGAATTTAGTATAGAGAAGAACGAGTAATTGAATATTAAAACTTCAATAAATTATTAATCAGTGTGTTACTTGTTGACTTTTACCCCTTTTTTATATGCCTTTTGATTAGATGATATCCATAATAATACGAAATAGTACAAGTGCCATCAACATCCTCATTATCATGTCGTTCTGTTGAAGTAGAGAGGAAGGGTTTGAGTTTGAGAGTAGCAGAAGATGAAGTGGCCTGCTTTTGCTTTTCCTATTTCTCGTGCGCTAATGTAAATAAACTAGCTAAGCAAAATGAAGGTGGTAGTGAGCGATGCTGCTGTTGAATATGGTAATACCTATGCAAAATACTACAAGACATAATGAGGCTATCAAAACATCAAAGAAACTTTTTTCACAAGTTTACAATTTTCCAGCACATGGTTCTTTTTCCTATTTCATCATTAGCTCACTGAAAAGAAGGATTTTACGATGAGGAGCAAAATACTCTTTGAAAATTTATGAAAAACAAAATTATCTTGAGTTTTTGCAGAGCATTGTGTCTAGCACCAGTACATACTTATACGTAATAGTAAAATGTTTTCTACTTTTCGTACATTAATTTGTACCAGCTCCTCCGCCGTACTCCATAGTAGTAAAACATTTCATCAATCAGAAGGAAATTCTAGTAGAAAAACTTGCTTTACAGCAGAGAGAGAGAGAGAGGGAGAGAAACTCGTGTAAAGTCCCGTGGAGTTACAAACGATGTTGTTATTTTACTGTTTATGTAATGACTCCACTTTTATTATAGCAAAAAACAAAAAAGGAGCACACACAACTTTAGTAGCTCAATTAACATCAAATGGAAAAATCAAGCGGAAGAATGTATTTTTACGTTTAAAGGATGGATGGATGATGGTATTGTTTTTATGTTTAGGTATGCATTGTTGTTGAGTTTCAAGAAAAATACTAAAAAAGTAAAACAATCGTAATCGTAGATATATCGCACCCATAAGCAGTTTCATTGATTGAGCAAGACTAAAATGCGCAGCAGTAACATTAAGAATAAGAACTACCAACCAACGTCATCATCAGCAACCAGCCAGCTTTAAAATGTTAGTAAACACGTTTACTATTTTTTGTAACAGCCAGCCAGCCAACCTGGTTTGTTTTCAAAAAGCGAAACATAAAAAAGAACAATAAAAATGTTTAAAAATAAAGAGGTTTCTTCCAAGATATACTGCCTTGTTTTTATTGCCGACTCTCTTAATCAAGTTCATCCTTTCTTCTTTGATCCTTATCACCACACACACGAGTGCGAGTGAGTTATCATCATCAACTTTAAGTAAAAGATGTATGCGAAGAAGAGTAGTAGAGTGTGTGGTGTACAACCACTCGCACTCTGTCTTCCATTAAAATTCCCTTTCATTCGCGATGCGATGGAACGAAATGAAAATGGAAAAGACTATCTGCCTTCTTTTTTGTTGTTGTGCCTGTTTGTCTCAGAGGCATTTTCCCAGCATAGGTAATCAATTCCATTACCAATTTTTGTTTTGCTGCTTGCTTCGCTGCTGCTGTCCCCTGCAGAAACTTGCATTATCATCTACGCTCCGAGCCGAAACAAAGGAATATGTTAAGTCATACTCCTATTTACTAATGCCCATGTGGTATTTGAAAAATATTTGCATGAATGCATACATTTCGAACAAAAAGATTCAAACTGAATTACCGTCATGCATATAATCTTTTATAAGAAAAGGAGTGAGCTTTTATTTCGAGGAGACATAATAGTAGACAACAAAAGCATTCCCATTTTGACGGAATTCTCATTCCTTTGTTGTTTTATCAGTACGTATTACGTACGCGTGGCAAAATGGATGAAATTCTTTCTTCTCGCAGAACAACAGCCTAGTCTGCCTGGCAGCAGCAGCATCCACTTTGAGATTACTGCAATGCAATGCGATTATGTGATGTGACTACTTCTCTTATTCTCAAACTCCCAAACTCCATATCATTCATACAAAAAAGTGTACTATCACATTAGATTTAATGTGGTATTTGAAGTAGTCAAGTTTCTGTCCTCGAGCATCAAGTTATTCACATTTACTTATGCTCTTTTTTTTGTTAAAAAGATGAAAACCAAGCCTGTTCCTCTCAGATACTAGAAAAGTAATATAGCTTTTGTGTTATAAAGTCGGATATCTTAAATTTTCCCGTTAGTAATGCTACACACTGTATTTGACTATATCACTACCATCATATTAGTTTTTGCAGAAAAAGAGAGGGAGTAAATAGCATGCAGTGGCGGCTGATAAGAAGTAAGCTTTAATATAAAAAGAAAATTCATCTCATTTTCTCATCTCGTTGTCGTTGTTGGCTGTTGTGCCATACACATTCCCAACACGCATTTATTATGATACGAAGTAAGCTCATGAAAGCCCCTCTCTACAATAAACCGGGAGCGTAACAACACACACGACAATAGTGAAGCAACACGCACAAAAAGAAACATTTCTTTACTTGAAAATATAAATTGAAGTCTGGGGAATAATATTGAGTGTGGTTGTTTGTGACTGAAGAAAAGAGAGAAAGAAAAAGAGAGGAAAGCGGATCTTCTTCGTCAAACAGAGAATATTATTCTGTAGTAGAATTTGAGTTGAGAAATGGATGGAGGAAAACCAAGTAAACAAGAGGAAATAACCATAAAAGAGGCTTGTGCACTCTTTCAAAGGCAAGGTGGACCATTACAATGTCCGTGAGAGGATGAGGATGCGGATGGCACATAGAACAAAGCTAAATGCATCGCGTTTTGTATCATACAAAACACAAAAGAAAGACACTAAAGTGAATGATGATGGTGGTGAGCAAAATACAGAAAAAAACTTTTGTTCTGAAACGGCTGAGGCTTCTGCTACGGGTGCTGCGCTGCTGCTGCACACAATATTTAAAAAGAGAAAGGGCAACAGAGAGACAGAATCTGTAGGAATAAAAGGAGGAAGTGAAGAGAATAACAAGGGAAACGTGCGATGGCAAAGATGGCTAATATGAGAGCATTCTTTCGTATTGTTTGCTTTGTTATCGTTTTCCGCATTTTCTAGTATTTTATGCTGATTTGAAATGCAGATAAAATATAATGCAATCTAGCAATGAATGACGAGCGGAACGAACAAGGGAAGAATCAGAAAAGGGGAGAAGAGAACAAAAGTGAAAGACAATATTTCTGTGGTGGGGAATATCCCCGTGGGTAAATAACTGCTGATATAGATGATGATGATGATGATGATATGTGCACCTGTATTGTTTACAGTTGATTTAATGAAGTTTGCAACAAAATGTAAATATATTTCATATTAAAAGAATAGAATTCTGAACTTGTTTGATAGAGAGATGGTGACAGAATATATTTACAAGTTTCAGATAACGTGTGGCTACAACTTGAGCATAAATATGCTGTATTGGGAAATCTCATCTCTAAAAGCTTTGATGGAAATAACAAAAACAAGACGATGAAATGACATGGATATCATTTTAGGGGAGGAAAGAAAAAACTTTTTCCTCTTTCTTTCATAAATCTTGAAGCATTCTGCTTGTTGCTTCGTTTCATGTACTGATTGTCAACAAAGCTTTTTATCAACTAAAAGTTTACATCTGACAATGAAAAATGTATCAAGATATTTGTGAAAATGTTGTGGAATAGTAAATGATGAAAAGTTGTATATAAAAATGCACCCACTTGTGCTCTTGAGTTGACAAGAGAGGTGATTTTCTCCCTAAAAATTTCAAAAAGATCATAAAAATCCGTGAGTTGATCGCTTGCTGGATTTGATTTAGGAAGCATTGATGCGTAGGATACATATTATTATGCTGTTTGATAAGATTTTTTGTCTCTTTAAATCTGAGTTTTAAAAAAGCAACCAGTTTCTAGAAAAGGAAATTTCCTATTAAATTTAATAAAGCGCTGGAAGGGCCTAATTTATGGAATGAAGCAAAAAATACTTTTTATCCAACCACAGCAGCCTTCATACATACATATATGGACAGTGGGACAATCGACAAACCTTTTTTGCATTTGATCTGCTCAATCGGAGTAATAAATCGTACCTGACCATTTGTTTAAATTGAAATGCATGAAAGAGAGAAAGAAATCTGTCCATGACAAGGGAACAAAAGTTATTTTCGCTTTAAAGCTGAGGTTATTGGCTGCTATGCATATTCATAATTTTAACCAAGGCTGAATTATTTGAAAGAACACTGATGATGACATTCCACTACTCAACTCAATTCATCTAAGCCACATTTAAAAAGAATTAAGCCGCTTTTAAATCGAAAAACTGCTTTTAGATTAAATTGGGGACATTACTATAACCTTCTTTAGAAAGAGAAAAGAAACCAAAGTTAAAGTTTTTGGTGTCTATAGATAGAAAATGCTGCTGTGGAACTATGGTCACTTTGGAATTGTACCATCGCGCATCGCATCGTGGATTTACGCATCATTCAATCCATCTTAATAAAAACTTATCAGCAACCTTGCCATTTGTCCGAAATTCTAAAGGTAAATGTTACGCCTTGATGGAAAAGAAAAAGGATGGATAAATACTTAATCTGTTATTGGTGGTTGGGTTGTGGGTGATTGATGAGTTATTGTCAGTTTTTTCATCGACTTTTTTTATTTCGTCATTGCATTTAATCTTAATCAGTCCTTGCTTTAGGTTTTACTTTCAACCTCTGAGCGTTTCAATTGCTGATGACTGACTGCTGCTTGCATAAACAAATTTAGCACTATTCCAATACACATAAAATTACATAACACGGTGGTTTTAGTAAGAGAGCTTTAAACACGCTAATTTACACGTTCATTGGAGATTTGCCAGTGTTAAAAAATAATCTAAACATGCCCACGTTTTTATACAATCAACATCCTCATAAGTGAGTTAACTATCTGTTTGCGTAAAAACTAAAGCTTTTGTTAAAGCTAGATAAATTAGGCTGTGAAACATTTTCCTTGTTTTTTATTTGAAATTGTAAACAAATCAACCAAACTTGTGAAATCATCATCGCCTCTATTCATGTGTGTTCGTGTTACTCTAAAAGTTAGATTATGCTCATGGCATAGCACGACATGACAGCTCAAACACGCATTTATCCATCGTTAAATAATTTAAGCAAGAGACTTCCCATGCAAACTTTTTTACAATAATACAATAATAATATCGCTAAAGATTCTAAAATCCCAAAACACTTTTTTGCTTCGCTAAAAAATCAAACGCAGAAGAACTTCAAACTACGAAAAGAAGCCACCACACAAGCAGCTCTTCTCCTTTATCTGGTAAGTCATTAGCATACATCCCAGACGAAGAAGTAAAAAGGAAAAACATGCTGTTGTAAAGTTTGTTACATCATCAACAGCATGATCATCGTGATCATCATCTTCGTAGTTGACTTTATCTTTCGCATGATCATCAGTTAACCTTCTTCCTATTATTCTCTGCTGGAATAGCAAAGAAGTGAGAATGGAAGACCGATGAACTCCGTCTTCGAATATTATGAAGAAGATGCGATGTTATTCCTAAAAGCAAAACAAAACTTTTGCGCAGTAAAAAATGTCTTGGACTAGAACATTATCAAAACAGAAAAGTGGCCGGACCCAACTTTTAGCTTTTTTGCGACGTTTCTTGCTTGCCTATGGTTAAATGTTGGTGATAAGTAGTAAAAGTACAGTGGTGGTCCTTTCTGATAACATATAGTAATGATTTTAAAAAGACATTAAGTTTGATCCTAATTATATTTCCAGAACAGAAATTCCATGTTCATGCTCAACTGCGTACTACTTTAATTAGTGATAGCACAGGAGCAGAGGAATGTTTTGAGATTCGCTTCCAAGAATAAACTTTTTCCTACAAAACACTGTTCCGTTGGTTTTTTTTGGGAATTTTTTAATGTTAAAGTATATTTTTAGTTGCTTCTAGAGATTTCAGCTACTTTTACCTAGATTAAAAAGTTAGTCTCTCTTAATTACAGTTAAAGTTTGACCTCCACTTTACCGAGAAAGAGGGAAAACTTTTTTGTTTTGTGTGGAAAAGTCATTGTCATTCTCATCATCATCATCATCATCGTTGTATTAAAAGCAGTCCCCGTTAATTCCATTCATTAGCTGAGAAGTAGTAGAAGGAGAATTACAATAGTTAGTTTGTCGTTGGTGGGGAGTGCTCATGACATCGAAACTTTGTCCACGTGCATGAGGATGATAAAACAAGCAGTATTATTATCATTCACTTTCACTCTTATGAAATCAAACTTTTTCCTTGTTAAATTACATTGTGACAAAAGCAGATGAGCAAACTAGTAAAAGTAATAAAAAACGAGAAGCTCACTCACATTCTCTAAGTATATAACAATTCCCATTTCCGCCGTAGTATTTATAGCTTTTGCTGTTTTCGAAACTTTCCTGAATAATCAAACTCCAATTTTTAGAGCATCCATTGCTTCAATTTACAGCAGAAACGAAAAAACCTTTTGCAAAGAATGGTATATGCTTTGTAAACCATGCGGAATAAAATTTTTTATAATGAAATTTGTATCTGTGCCAGTCCGACCCCATTCAAAGCGTAAAGCCCCCTGCTTTGCAAGGACGGATGCAACTTTTCTTTTTAAAAAAAATAAGTGAAAACCGGCTGAGGCTTTGGAAAGGAGTAGACAGAAACTCTTATCAATTTATTACCTAATAAAAACAAGTACCGTTCTCTTTTCAAGTTGTAAATACCTATACTGAAATTAAACGCTATTATTATCCTACATTCTGCATGTTCTTTCCTTTGGATGAATAATTGGTTGCCAATTTCAAATGCTTTAAAATATAGCAGAAGAGATGAAGAAAAATTGCCAGCGGCAAAATGACAGCGGAAAGGAAGGTGCACGTGTACACTGCATGACTTCCTTAGCTCCTTTTATGTCTGCTTTAAACAAACATTTTGGCAAAGCTTTACGTTATTCAAAATTTACAACAATACAATACAGGTGAATTGAATACAGTTATTATTACCAGAGCCAAAACCCAGGTATAATATTATTATGCTTTTTGCACACAAATCAGCTTTACTTTTTCCACGCTGCAAATAAATATCAGTACTGGTTTGCTATTTCTAAACGAAAATGTAGAGACCAAAGAACAGTCTTGCAAAATTTTCTCAGAAACAGGACACAGTTTAATTGAAGGAGCAACAATACAACAATTTGCAAAAGTACAGTGGATATTTACTGTACTTACTTTCGTTTTGTTTACTTTATGGTACAAGAGCAGGAAAGAACAAAAAGCAGTCATATCTATCTTATAATCTTTTCTGCGTACAATTCACAGACACATTAGAATCGCTGTAAAATGAACACATATTTACGCAAAAAACAAGTGTTTTATTGAAATGTGTGATGAATTGAATACTGGTGAGGTGAGTGCTGATACGTAGCAATTACTTTAATATCAGCAATAGTCATTGGAGGTTTGGAACTGCGTGAAATCGCATTTTGGTATTGGTACAGTCGTAGTAGCGCTTCGCTTTCTTCCATGCCTGACTTTATTGTAGCTCATCGAAAGCAAAAACAAGCTTTACCTTCTAATGTTTAATGGGGTTATTTTCAATTAAAATGTGTACGTTTATGACAGATACACATGAATCCAATTCCCTCATAAGTAGTTTTGTACGTGCATAATAATCTGAAATAACCATATTTACGAGCATTAATCATTACGAATGGACGGGTTTGTGTTTTTTGTTGATTATTTTGATAATAGAAGAATGGTTATTCTTTACTGTGGAGAATTGAGTTTCAGTAGTAAAGGTGGTATGCATGTGACATGCATCTCCAAGCTCTACTCTAGCCATAGTCTGACTAATGTAAGCTATGAGCCACATTCGCAAAAAACAATCACCAAAAGTCTTTTCAAAAACTGTTTTGATTTTAATGCTTATAGATTAGTTAGAAAGGAATGAGTCAAACAGAGGCAAATTGCTTAAAAATTGGTCAAACAGTTATACCAGTAACCAGCAAAACTTACTTTTCAACATTTTGCTAGATCATAGTAAGTACACTTTGATTAAACTTAAGAGACGCTTTTCACATTAGCACACATACGTATACTTCATTTTTACTTTTACAACAATATCGATTATGCTGCTGCATGTATCTATTCATATTGCAAGTAAGTTAAAATACATGGGGCAAAAATAGTTGAGAAAAAATTGTTGTATTTGATAATATTACAACTACATAACATGAAATAGAAGAACAGAAGAAAGACGATGATGGGATTATTCAATGGACTTTGGACTGCGGCATTCTTGGACTTATGCCCTTTTTCATGCAGCATTTCACGTGCAAACTTTTTGCCCTTCTTCTTGTAATTATTACTGTGATTTTGCACAAAAAATATTACATACATGCACACCTTGGAGTGGAGTTGGAGCTCCTTTGATTTGGCAAACATGATAAATATGGATTAAATGTGAGAATAATAATAATATACGTGTGAAATATTTAGGAAGAAGGAGGGTAAGCAGGACAGCAGTATGTAGTGATGTGATGTGCTGTCTGAGATTGCTTTGCATGCGAAGATTGAACTTTGATAGTTACAATTTTCAATGTACTCGGAAGGTCAACATCAACGCGGCGCTTGGCTTGACAAAGACCATTACTTCAGTTTTGCAAACATTGTTTCAAAGTTCAACTTACACTGCAACATAATTAAAGTTAAGGATCATGGATATATTTGGAGTTAGTTTTTATCGTTTGAAAGAAATAGAAGAGGCTACAAATACACAATTAAAATAATCAAAAATGGCTAAAATTTATATTAGGTCAGGATAAGTTGAAAATCAAACAGAGCAGAAAAATCTTTAATACAAAATCAAACTTATTTTTAGTCACTAACACGCCTATTTTGTTTCTCATGCATCTCAAACAACATATTAAACCACACTATAAAAGCCTAAAAGTTAATAAAAAACTGGACTTCAACAGAGCCTATAAAGTCGAAGTAATGTATCAGAAGTAGGGGTAATAAAAGGATGCAATTATCGTGTTCTCTTCAAATTATCTTTTGACAGATCAAAAAAAGAAGGTAGCTGTGTTTGGATGATGACGTAAAATGATTGGAGTTGCTGCTGGACAAGTTACATAAGCTTATATTATCTGAAACCATACACCAAGTTATAGAGAGGATGGTTTACTCAATAATTCCAGCTTTTTGTCCAAATCTTTCAACGAGCTCGTTTAAGATTTCAATCATTGAATGAATAAAGTGGGTTGGGAAAGGGCGAGATTTCTTCCTAAATTCACGTTTTAGGCTTACATGACCACCACCACTAAATCGCCCATGATGCATTAAGATACACGTCCTAATCTTTACTCGCTCTTTCTCTATATTTATAAAGTCAGGTTTTATAGTATCCTCTTAAATTTAAGAAATAAAGTCTTCTACGTTGAAGAAGTAACTATCTTTTCCATTTTAATGGCTAAGCTTTAAACGAAAGGGACGGTTTCTTTTTGGAAAATTCCAGTTTTAACGCATTGCTGCTACTGATACTGACACTTTCCAGCATAAAATTGCACTTTTCCTTCACCAGTCATCATAAAATAAGTCCTTAAGGAG
>JAHZNJ010000110.1:0-22581 GCA_027744475.1 Lepidocyrtus cf. sotoi NNG-2020
GATATTAATAATCTGGAGGTTTTAGTTCACCCCAAGATTTAGTTCCCTTGCTCGCTTATCAAGGCTGCGTCACATTTCAGTTTCAAGTTAAAATCTATCATGATTTATGAATCAATTGATTTTATGCTAGTAACATTCCTTAGCTTCATTTAAGTAATTTAATATTATGTAATTTGCTGTAGGCCCAAGAGGAAACGTCCCCTCATCCAAATCTTTAAGATTCCTTCGGGGTTAATTACTGCTTCAACCTACACAGGAAGAAAAGATCATTTGAATCGTCGTCGTCGTCCTCATCTCCGGGATGAAGATAGGCTATCACGTTACCCCTATAATTTGAGATCTCCATTACAGTCATATTCTGACGATAATGATGATCGGGATGAAGATGGCTACAACTTCCCTTATTTGAGAAGAGAAAGAGAAGATTATGTCGACGACAAAGATTCAAGAGCTTACCTCCGGGAGAAAGTTAAAATGACTCAGTTGATGAAAGACCTAAAGGATGAGGACGATGAGGAAATGATGAGTATGGACGGGCTGCCGAGTAGTGGTGGCTTAGCCACAAGTCTCCTCGCATCATTTCTTCCATTTGTTGGATCATCTCATTCTACAAAAAGAAAAAGGGTAGAGCGGAGCGTGGATTTTGCTGATTTCTTGCTACCCATTTCTGGAAATTTGGAAGATTCTAACTGGAGAACGAGTAGAAGTAGAAAGAGGAAAACTCAGGTAAAAGAAATTTCACAGTATAATATAATTGGATATAGCCTCATAGCTCCAAGCTCTATATTGACTGACTATGGATTTTGAAAGATTTTTATTCAGTTCACGTTTCTGGTGAATGCTGATAAAACGCACGACCCATATTTTAGAATTACGTTTTTATGATAATGAAGGACCATTGTCAAAATTAAATGTAGCAGTATTTCATTTAATTGAATGTAGTTAAATATTAATAGACATAATTTCTTTCATTGTTTATATCTTTTATTATTAAAGGATCCATTTTGGAAGGCCGTAAATATGTGGCAGAAGCTAAAAAGGAGAAGCCAATGCGAATCTATGTACCAAACGTGTTCTTTCCAGTCTTGGGAAATTGTGAGAATGCTGGATTTAGTCAGAGGACAAAGCAATGTATTATCCGCGTATTTGAAGATAACTGTGGACAACGTGAAGCCAAAACGAAAACAATAGTTAAAGTTACTTCGTAAAAGTTTTGTATTTTTCAATTTGTATGTAATTTGTAAATATTTATTGTGTAATTGCTATTAAACCTGCTCAATGCAATGTAACGCTTACACATAGGCTGGTAGTTTTTGTCTTTCCTGCAAGTGCTATCGTTGCTATCAAACACGCCAAAAACTAGTTTTTGTTTTGCTTTTTGTAGTGATTGAAAGCAGTTAGTACTTACTTGCCAACGATAAAATTTTCGCCATTAAACTGAACAAGCAAAGAATACTAGTGAACTAGCATAGAAAACTGCAAAAGTGACAATTTCTATTCTAAATAGTCGAAGTCATGCATTTCTAAAAAGTAAACATTCGATTTATAGTTTCGGTGATTTGAGCTTATCCGCTGACACTGTTTAGAATTTAGAACAATATGAATGTCACAAAACAACCCCTGTGAATTCAGTACTACTACTCTTTATAGCGCCAGTTCAATTAAACTTCTTGTTTCACAAATGTTTTTCATTTGCATATTATGTATCTAGTTTCTTACCTTACGATTAGAATCGATCGAATGATTTTACTGTTCGCTCACATCATCACATCACATCGCTTGTCAGATGCTAAGGTAAAGGGTTAATTACCTTAGCCTTAAAAAATAATAAAAAAATTATGCAGATTTTCTGCGCTGCTGTTGGAATCAAAGGATGCCTATAGGCTATAGGTAGGTACTATTTTTGCAATTTGCATAGTTTGCATAATTACGTTTTTACTTACTGGCTGGGTGTAAAAAGACAATGAAAGAGCTTCAGCATTCCATACCCCTTTTGGTCATCAATCCTTTACTTCGCTTCCAGCAAGACATGCACCCGTTGATGCAGATTATGCAAATTTGCGTCAAAGCAAATAACAAAGCAAGCAAGAAGCAAGATAAGTTCCATAATTCCATACGGTGCGGTAACAAAAAGGAAAATCAACTTTTCTTAATTTTTAATTTTCTCGTTTCGGAGAACGATAACGCGCCAATTTTTAAAAATACCAAAACGGAAAACAGCCTACTCACTCAATCTGTCACAAAGCAAAAGAACTAGACAAAAAGTATGCGATGGTACTAAAACAGGGATCCGGCATCTGTCTTTTTGCTTTGATTAGTATTCAGTATCACGATAATTTGCTAATTCGCAGTTTCCCTTCGCTTTTAAAATATTTTAGTCTTGTCGTCTGAAAGAAACTGACTAGAGTGAAACAGTTTTTCCTATTAAAGTCTTGGCATTTTATTCTTTTTTACTGTTGGCTTTCGTGCTTTAATCTTGTAAGAAGTATGGATAAAGAAACTTCATTCAATGTTTTAACTTTCTTTTCCGAGATGGATCTAATTTTGCATGCTCAACAAGTTCGGCAAACATTGCAGGTCTGTGAGAGATGAAAGGAGATAGGGCACCAAATGGTGTCGAATAGAAAAATTTCATTACTTCTCCTTCTTTTCTTGTCAGACGTATTTTAGTTAGAACGTTATCACCGTTGTAAGTACGAAGAGGATGGAATAGTAGTATAATAATAGACTCGGCCATTTGGCTTCCGCTTCGTAACAAAATTAAAGGTTTTCTCCGTTGTCACTTTCCTGTTACAAGCCATTGTAGTACATTTCATTTGTCAGTGTCTCATCGGCACGATAAAGCTCTTCCTGTCAAAGCACCTCATTGAAATAGTAATATGCTTTATTTTTGCCAATTCAACGATTTTTAACATTTATCGAAAGCAAAGAAGCCGTAATCGTAATACGAATAGAATGATCAAAAACTTGTCTAATCAAAAATCGTATTACTTTTTATGTTACAGTTAACAGTTATTCTGGTTATGTGATGCTATATCTTCCATTGAAATGATTTTGTCATCACTGACCAACTACAAAAACTACTTGTTCTTGGAATCCACGTGTAAGTAGGAACATTTCCTGTCCACTTTGTTTAAATTGTCTTTTTACTTCATCCAAATCTTTACTTAAAAAGGTTTTTTTTTCAGAAGTTGCTCTTCACCGATTCCGGATTTCCAATAGAGCAAAAAAAAACTTCATGTTATTTTGGTTTTCTACTTTGTACCTCAGAGCATAGCTTTTTGTCATTATTATGGTCATTATAATCTATTATTCCATTGTGAGTAATTTTTACTTTCCTAAAAAACGTGCAACAAAACAGGCTGTCATACTCATATCAGGCTATCCCATTAAGCTAAAGGAAACCGCTGACGATGACATAAAAACAGTTTACTGCCTTCCTTCTTTCAACATCAACGCTACTAAACCCAATGAGAAAAATTTGTCCAAAACCTGGAGAACCCTCTCTCAATGATTATGATGAGGTTGTGATGATATCATTGTTTATAGCCATCAAAGTCAGTCCCAGTGGAACAAAAGTACATATTATATTATTATGATGATGACGATTCTTTTATGACACGTAAATGCATGATATCATATGACGATGAAACAAGTCATTATTATGATGATTATCTGTAATAATAAACGTTTGTTCCTTTTCTCTTGGTCTGGCTCAGAGTCAATCATTGCCTCAGGAAAAATATCATCATCAACAACAACAGATCATCAGAAGAGGACTCATAATCTTCTAGAGAAAAGGCCTAGCTCAGATCTTTTTACCATTGTGCTGATTCACTTTCCCCCTGCATTATTAAAAAAGCCAGGCCAGTAGTCCCGAAGAAAGTTTAGCTGTTCGTTGTTGTTACACCCGTAAAAACGTCAGAAAGCACTTGGGAAAACCACAAAAGTGGGATGTGAAAAGAAGACATCAAAATAATGTTTTGATTGTGGCTTTTTTGCAGCACTGCTAGAGGAGTCCCTTTTATATGAATGCGCTATAAAGAAAGAGATGAGAAGTCGTCAATGCCCTTCTCAAGTACAAATGAGCTAAGTTTTTTCCTCCTAAGATGAAAATGAAACTCATCATGATGATATCTTTAGAAAAAGTAAGGATGAGGAGAGGTAGTAATGATAACTTACATAATAGTAACACATAGTATGATGATGGGTAAAGGAAGAGCACTTTTCTCAGGAAATAATAATGAAAAGAATGGAATATAATAACACAACTATTATATTGTTGCTGTTGCTGCTGCACATCTTTCTTCCAAAGAAAAAGTATTGTGTAAGAATAGAAATAAAAGTGGTTTTGCATTTCTAAATGAAAAAATGGTCCTAGAAGGAATAAAAATGGAAGAAATTTGTTATCTTCAGGTTTTCCACTAAAATATAAATTATTTTCAAACTTTCAGGGAGTAGTGTGGTGTGTTCCATTTCAGTTCTCAAACTTTTCTTGTCCTTCTTTTCGTGTTATTTCCAGTGACACACAATGAAACGAACGTAAAAAATAAAAAGGCTTGTTATTCAACATAATATAGAATCCAAGTTTTGTTTTTACTACTATATCTATGAGGAAAATTTTATCTTAAATTCATATTTTACCTCAAATCTGGATTACATGTTTAAAAAACGGTTTTCTACTGTACTTACTACAAAAGTAGACTTTAGTTCCAATTGTTATTGTCAACCAATTATAGGTACATTAAAGTGATAGATTTTAGAAAATATTTTGTCAGAATAGCAAGAAAGACTTAAAAACGTTGCTGAAATTTATGGAATTTCTGTGTAATAGTTAAATTCGCTTGGAAAAATGTAGAGCGTTTGTTACTTTTCAATACAAATCTACCTGACATTTTTTGCTTTCTTTTTAAAAGCTATTGTTACTGTTAGACTTTCTCTGCTTCAATGCTTTTTCTTTTGAAACAACTCAAGAATATTTTTTTAACAAAACGTAACTTACTACGAAATATAGTTGAATACGTGAAATTCATAAGATATTATTCAAGATAATATTGTCCTATGTGATATAATATTTTATATTTTTAAGGATTAAACTTGTACTTGTAAGTGTAACTGGCATTGTACAAATTCTTTCAAGCAAAACGTGGGAACAAAACTCACAAGCTTAATTTTCCGTATAATTTTTTTCTTTGCATTCGCATTCCAGGTTGGGCTTCTTTTACTTACACGATCAATTCTATAGAAGCGAGCTCTGCAGAATTCCTACATTTCACACATTATTGATCCCACCCGGTGTTACGGAAAAAGAACAGAGAGTGGGGAAAGTGATACGGTAACTACATTTGCGGATCTTTTTTATTCTAACCGTTTGGCCTAGGCCATGGACCATGGGTATTGATTGACGATAGCCGTATATTCTAATATGCTTGATCGCTTGATCCATAAAGACAGAAAAGGCATTTTGATCGTTTTGTTTAAATCCTTCTTTGGAGAATAAAAACGATTCAAAGGTTTAAAGCAATAAAACAATTGGATAAGTGTAGAATCTAGGTATACCTTTTGAAACCAATACTGCGTATATTTACTTACAATATACCGCCTGTACATCTTTTTTTACCCTTGTCAGGTAATAGAAATTTTCTGAAAATTGATTTGTCTTGACTCGATAGGGTTTAGCACATAATTCCTTGGAAAGAATTTTTGGCAAATTTCAAGCAAAGCCGTGTTTTGCATATTCATGTGAAAGAGTAGAAAGAAATGCTATTTTGAATAAGACAACAGAAAAACATAAACAGGAAAAATGGGGTTGGCAGTGAGAAAGCAGGAGCGGCCTTGCTTTCTTCCTGAGAACGGGGAAATGGGAAATGAAACAAGGATGGTGACGTGAGTGAGAGATTCATGAGTTTTAATATTATGGAGGAAGGATTGCGAGTTTAGCAAAATGGAAGAGCTTCTCAAGTATTTTTAAGGGGAACTAAAAGTAGAAGAGCTATGGGGATTCTTATAGCTAAGCTGCTGCAAAATTTTGTTAGATGAATTCTTGGGAAAAGAATCAATGTATTTCCTGTACAAAGTTGTTATCTTTTCACTATTCACCTTAAAAGTAAAAATAATAGTTGTAGGAATAGTAGGAATGTTAAAATAATTTTTCATGTGAAATAATAGGATGTTAAGACGAAAAGGGAAAGAAAACGAAAGAGCGTTTTATCAAGAAAAATGATTCATTGAATTACCTTCGTGAATATATAGGATTTTAATGTATTCACATGAGTTTGTACTAGAGAAGGACGTGAGATAAATTGGTAGAGACGAGGAAAGGACTACAATCGAGAATTATAACTATATGAAAATGTTGGTCTGATTTTTCTTATTTTCTCTTCTGACTTTTGCTCTTGACTTCGTGGCGTCAAGAGAAACTATAAGAAGAAGAGCGGAAATGATGCCAGTACAGCAGCTGCCAACATCTCCATAAAAAATAAGATGGAAATGGAGAAGAAAAGGAGTGGAGAGTGGAAGATAAAAAAGAGAAAGATGTGCGAACATAAAGTAGTAGTAAAATAAAATAAATTGCATTTGGATCCATTTTTCTCCACTGTTAGAATCATAATGGGAGTGGAAATGTCAGAACTATTGAAATAATTCATTTGAAAGGAGGAGGAGGAGGAAAATAAGAATAACGCATAAAGGGGATCATAGAAGGTTGTATGTATTGATGAAAAACTTTCACTAGAAAATTAAGTTTTCACCAAGGAAAGTGAAAATGAAGACGGCTCTCAGGTTCCGTGAAATGATGGATAGAAAGATAACCAGGTTAAAGGTTCGATAATAATTGTAATCAGAGGTGAAAAGTGGTCGAGGACTAGAAAAGTTCTGAAAATTCTTTTCTTTTCTGAAACAGAAAAAGTTTTGCCTCAAAGCAGAAAATCTTTGGAATAGAAAGTAAGCGATTATTATAATAATATGGATAAACTTTTTTTAGAAGAAGGAGAAGAGTTCTTCAAATACGCAAAAAAACTCTTCTCCTTGTTCTACATATGTTCAACAAACCAAAGAATTGCATGGAAAACTTGTAACATGAAATCAATTTAAAATTCTTGAAAGAATCTGTAAAAGGGAAACTTTTTGAAGCTGGCAAAATATTTCCTTGTACGCTTTGATTTTCGTTGAAGAGTTTAACATCAGCAATTGAAATACAAAATTTACATTTTTCCATTAAATTTTACGAAGCACTTTTGTAGATTTCAGCTTGTTTTGTCATTCGTGCTAACACACATTTAACATAAACGAACTTTTTCCTAGGACTCGGCAGATGACCCTAATTTCGTGTTCCTTCAAGCACGTGTAGTGTTAAAAGTTAACGTCTAATGAAGTACCTTTGTCTCTTTGATTTAACATGGAATTGAGCAACAATAAAATATTTATTATGTATTCTTCCTTTAATCATCGTGCTTTGTAGTTCAACTAAATAAATTATGAACTCTACATCAGTTCAAATTACGTCAATTATAGAGAATGAAAAATAATATGAAACACATTTTCCCAGCTTCTTGGAATAAAACTTCTAAATTAAGCCGTTTGCAAGTATGAAAATTACCTAGGTAGGTTAATTGGGACAAAGTAGTCGGAAGAAATAAAGCGAACTCTCATAATCTGAAACATTCAGAAAAACTTTCAGTATAACTCCACAACGTTTAGTGCTTGTTACGCTTATTTACTATTTTTAAGTTTTTGTTCATCCCATGCCAAGTTTTTTTCCTTAACACGTCATCCCCATTCTTATAGTTTAATCGTTAGTTTCTCCCCTGGGAGCTATTTGAAAGTGATTTACCCTTCGATACCCTTCTCGAAATAAATATTTCAATTTGACAATCTATAAAATATTGCTTCCAGTACTTTCTTCAATGATGGTCCTCTTAAAACGCAAAAAAATTGCACAAAGGCTTAGCTGGTTTTGGAAGGGGGTTTAAGCATTCAAAAAACAAAATCTATTCCCTATTCACTAACTGGCGTTCAGTTTAGGAAGAACCTGTTTACTGCAAGGCAGCGAAGAAGCTTAAAGTGTGATGTACATAAGAAATGCACATTTTGCCGAGATGAATGAATGCGGATGTACGTAAGCACAGTAAATAGCGCCAGCAATTTATCTCCATCGCCGCAAATGACTTGTTAATGGAAGACAAGACAGTCAGTCAAAGCCTGTGAAGACTTCCTTTCTATTCAAATTCAATTCTCATTTGTTCCCTTCTTTGCACTTACTTCCTTGGATTTTTTTTGGAAAGAAGGATTTGGAGATAAATTTCTTACTTTCCAAATTTGTCTCAGTTCACCGAAGCTTCATCATAACGTGTTTATATATCGGCTGCTAATAGTAAGAAATCTGAGAAGCTGGAAAAGTTTCCAGCTGCACAGCTTTACATGAAAAATTAAAATTGTCAGTTCTTCAATCACCGAAGCTTCATCATAACGTGTTTATATATCGGCTGCTAATAGTAAGAAATCTGAGAAGCTGGAAAAGTTTCCAGCTGCACAGCTTTACATGAAAAATTAAAATTGTCAGTTCTTCCTACATTACGCAATACTAACGCCACAAAGCAACATTTTGGATCGAAATAACATACACAACAGAAGTTATATTTTGCTTCGTGTAATTCACATTTATTTTAATGGCAAACCGTTAGGATGAGAATTGTGGCTGCAGTGCAGTGTACACACGTCGGACAGAATAAGATCGGATCACAAGAAGGGTTGATTTGTCGTGGACTCGTGACTTTTTATAAAATTGAAAACTGATAGATACCATTATTTTTGTTTTTTGTTGTTATCAAATGAACGAAAATGCGAAACAAACACGATCTGAAATTCTGATGCCTTAGCCATTCTCCCGGGCATGGCACGACTTTCATTTTCATATTTTGCTTCATTGTTGTTTACCTTTCATCTTCCTATACTACTCAATGAATGGGTAAACTAATAAGTTTGATGTGGTTTTATCTGTAGCATGTTTTTTAAAAATGATTTATTATCTTGTGCAAATCTTCTTCATACAACCAAAACAAAATGTATTCTGTTCCATTGTATTGTAGAAAAAATACTAAAGTTCTTTCATCTTTCTGTTGGATCAGGATTGGAGCTGCAGAATTCCTCTTCCTGTATACATGAGCTCAAAAAATCTAAAATCACAAAACAAGTTTTGACAAAGCTTAAGAATTCCTAGCTATAAGAGGATCAGGATTGGAGCTGCAGAATTCCTCTTCCTGTATACATGAGCTCAAAAAATCTAAAATCACAAAACAAGTTTTGACAAAGCTTAAGAATTTCTAGCTATAAGCAGAGTATTATGCATCAGTTTTCATCTCCCTGAAATCCTGAATTCTGACAAAACCGAATACCGATTCTATCCTCCTCTCGACTCTCGACACAAAGGAACAGGAAACCAAGTAAGCACTTCAATCCTAAAAGGAGACTTCAGTAGAAGAGAGAGATAGAGATCTTCTGGTCCCAGTCCCAAACAATGCAGAAAAAGCTTAAAAACAGTAAGTAAAGTGAGTTTACACAATTCTTTTCTCAAGTAGTTCTCTCTGAGTTCACTTCACCCAAACATTAGCATGTCAATTTTCTGTACCGTGCACAACACTACTCCTCATTCCTCAATCTCCCAAAATAGTGTTCTGGTAGGTCTACTTACCGGGGTATTTACATAAAATATACTTGAAATATTTAAATGAATCCATCAAGAAGATCTTCGCTGAATGTGCTCTCAAGCTCATTTACTTTTTGATGTTGCGTGAATACCTAGTTGTGTAGTGGGGTAAGCCCCCTTTTTGTACAATGCATCTCTTTCCTTCGCCAGATCGGTAAAAGAGTTACAAACATTGGAAAGGAGTATTTCTGCCTTGCTCACTCACTACAATAACTGAATAAACAAAACAAAATTCCCAAAGATAATTTTTTAGTCACAACTGAACTGCCAGCTGATCCAAAAGATTTAATCATTTAAATTCTGTTTCTTCTTTCTACAACTTCCTGGAATAATGCAACAAAAAGTAATGCTTCCCTCCCAACAACCAACCAAAAAGGTTCAGTGAAACGGGTTTTCTACTGCGCTGCAATGTGATTGTGTCCTTGTCAAAATCAAAATCAAAGCATTCCAAATACTTTTACCAACTTTCGAAGAGGTAATCAATAAAAAAAGAATTTTCACTGGTTTCAGTTTACATCTTCATCCATCATTCTTGCTTTACTCGTGCAGTCGTTTTTGTTGTTTATCTCTCAGATTTTACAGCTGACAGTTTAAACTTTTTTGTTTTAAAGGTCGTAGAAGGTTGGAGCGACAATCAATCAGGTCATAAAGTTCACATTATGCTTTTAAAGTGGTTTTACGTATTTTAAAAAGTTCTGTAAAAAATGAACTATAATGGCACTCATCCTTCGTTTTCAGATGTTCGCGATTTTTGGGTTTGGTTGGCTGTCTCCATTTGATAACCTTTAGAAAATATAATGGGGATATGCTCGAACATAAAATTGCCGAATTATTATTTCATAACATAATATTAAAATCCTTCTTAATTGAAAAAATTTTCTGGATAGGTAAGTACATTCCTATACGTGAGTAATAATTCCGGGGCATTAAAATCATGTGAAAATGTTTGCACATTTTACCACAATCCATTGGACTCATGTCAATTCCACCACTAAAAACTAAAAAACTCTGTTTTCAGCAATAAGTGAAAGCGAACAAAAATTGTCCTTGTGGTAGTGGTGGTGGTTGTTTATAGAAGTAGATAAAAATGAGAGAAGAGAAAAAGAAGCAAAATATGTAGTGAAAGCACATCATCATCAGCATGGACTCTTTTTATTACTCGCATGCAGCAAACATTCTTTCTTCTTCGAACGTAATACGATGAGGTAGTCGGTTGCTGTAGTAGTTGTGCCATGGAGGAAAAAGGATTATGAAGCTGTGTACTTTGTACTGGTAGATTGGGAATGCGGCCTGAACTTTTTTTTACTTTTCTTTTACGTTTTTCCACAACCCTCTCGCTCACTTCGCTCCATCGTATATAAACTGGAAGAAAGGTTCCGTTGTCTCTTCATTCTTGAGCTCAGGCTCCTCGGCGCGATACTTCACTCATCACTACCGTCTGTGCGTGGCGTCATTTAATTTCCATCTGCAGATTTTGGCTTGGTCCATGTTGTTTTTTTCTTTTTGTACAAGTGTTTTTCTATCCTGTTCCCTTCTCTCTCTCATTCGGCGAGTTAAGACAAAGTGTGAAATCCTGTCAGTTTCTCAGTTTCCTATTTCATCTCTAAATAGCCTGTGTAGGGAAGCAAGGAAATCAATTTTCTTCTTTTTTTTTAGTTTCTCTGTTGGCGGCGGCGGATGTGAACCGTAAAATAATAATTTCTTGTTTCACATTGTCATTTTGTCTCTGTGAATCTTCCTTAATACAATATATACCAGTGTAAAGAAATGTGGAAGAAAGCCAGAAAGCTTTAGTTCTGACTCTACCTAAACTAAACTAATTTTTATTACTACACTCTCACTCTGGCAGCATAGTAATACGCTTCCTGTGCAATGATGGTGTTTGGTTCCATTCTCCCGTAATAAACGACGAAAATTGCACAGAAAAAGAAAATTTTTCATATTATTACGACGGAGACGTTATAACGATCCCTGTAATTGCTATTGCCACCATTATATTTTATTTCTGCACGTGTAATTCCTGTACAGATAGAAAAGATTTCTTGAAATTTGCTGTTGTTCGTCTCCTCCGTGTGACATGTCAGCATCTTTTTTTTAAAAAAAAACCTGTTTTAATTAAAATTCTTTTGTTCCAGAAGACTTGTCATTTAACAAGAAGTTTTCTTCCGAGTATGACACCAGTATAGTAATGTGAGGAAAAGCGGACTTTTTTTATCTTGTTATCTATCAAACAGTCTTGTTCTCTCGCCTATTATCCTTTTTGTGTCTCATGTGGCTCCGTTTGGGGGATAAAACTAGAATGATGGCGAAATCTTTGAGTTTACTTTGGTGGACACGTTGGAGTCTGGAGTTATTCCTTATCTCTTCGTCTTGTACTTGGTTGATGATCCAAGCCAAGGGTCAAAATCCTGATTTATCTACGTTCCCCGACGGGAGTGCTGTTGGTAATCAAATGAAAATTACTTGCAATGGGACAAAAGAGCTGGACCTTTGCTGGAACAAATTGCCTCCCGTCAAAGATCACGGAATTCCTTCCAATCTAAAGGCTGTCGAGGAAGCATGCAAGTAAATACTAGAAAAATATTAAGAAAAAATCTTATTATTGCTTGACATTTATTTTTAATGATTGCTATTGCTTCAAAACTACTTTTTAAATCCATTGTTTTCGCTGTATTGGATTGCTGTAACGAGTGTGCTTTATCAAATTGTCAATAAAGGTCAAATTTTCTTTCAATTACGATCTCAATTCCATTTGTGACGCAAGAACTCTCTTCAGAAGAAAATGAAATGTTTATTCCTGTAAGCAATCGTATTGTCAACCTTTTTATTTATAAAAGTATTTCTATTCGATTGTTAGTTTCATTTCTTTTCTTTTCCGTAAATAAATAACATTGTGCTAGCGCAAGCGGCGCAAGGGGAATGACGATGAAAGCTCTTGTTTTTTAAAAGTTAAGATGAATGTAGAGAGAAAAGTCTCTGACGAAAGCAAACAAATTATATGATGGTTACATTTGGGGTTATTACAAAAGACCTTCAGTTTGCTTAGGTCGCTCTTTCTCATGAATATCAAATTACAGGTTTACATATATAATAGGAAACATCTAAATTGCTATAAGTAAGGAGCGTAGGTAGGTAGGCAAAATGTTTACACCTGAGAAATATGAGATGCGAAACGGCTTCCATTTCAACATCATCTATCTTAACAATTATTTAGATTGTGGAGAAGAAAGAAACTACCGAAAGTACTTAAATATTGTGTAAAGCTGAACAAAATTTGTTTACTTAAGGAGAGTGGAGAGGAGGATAAGAAATTTCTTGTTTTTTGCTTCAACTTTCCTGCATTGTTTGACGTTTTAGTTAGTTCGGAAGAGCTCCTTTCGCCATCGCAATTATGATATACTAACCTAAGAAGAAAATCTAGACGGCAAAGTAATAAAACCAGAGGATTCCTTTTTAATGAAAGACTGGACCATTTTTCAAACATAATTTAACCATTTATTACCAGCTCTTTATTACGAATTTAACGCCTCCTGAAATAATCTAATTTGTATTCCGTCAAAAGAAAATTTTATTACCTCATTATGATCACTACTTACTACTTTCTCTCCAACATTCTTTCATTCTTTTGGTGCATTTTTTATGCGAAGAGAATTAAATACATCAAACGAGATGTTTTTTTTTATTTTGCACTACGTGCGTACGTGCCAGGCCGCTAAAAACTCAAAAGCAGACTTTATCACCAGCCTGCAGCCACCTTAATTATTTTCTATAAATATACTCCATATCGTTTAATTTCCTTTAATCTTCATACAAAAGAAGTAATTTAAATTTAATAAACCATAATAATTTTATGAAGTCTTTGAAATCATTTTAAGACTGGATAAATATAAAATGCCCAACAGGTGTGTTTATCACCATCCCTTGTTTTAATTCAAGAAATCGAATTCCACGAAAAATTCTCAAAGAAACCCGCAAATTTTGCACTTCACTCGTTTAACCGACAACGTCTACACAGCTGTCAGTAAAGGCTAAACACGCTCGTGTAAAACTTGACAATACCCGCAAGGTTATGTGATACGAGACGCGAAAACAATAAAAAATAATCATATACGTGTGCCGGTGTATAAGTTATTATCTCATGCTTTTGACGTCAAATCTACTTTTAGAAAAACATGAAAGGGGCCCGTAGAAAATATAATATTTAAATTTCATTGTAAGACAAGGACTGGTTTGAGATGGTGAAAGCAATGAAACTGATCGTGAGCAAGAGAGAAAGAGTATTACGCGGCCGTAAATTACAGCCATATGTAAACTTATCTACTTGTGTACATGTTGATGTTGAGTGTATGATAATGATGTTTTATTTGGCTGTGAGCCCGCATGAGAATTCACTTTCCCTTCCATTTTTCCAAAAAAAATATGTATAAAGTAAATATCGTTCTCCCTGTATTTCCAATTGTCTGCAGCTACCACTCACTCACTCACTCACTCACTCACTCCACTCTGTTAAATTCAAGTGGATAGAGAATAGAGAGACAGGAAATGAGATCAAGTGTGTCGTTTGTTGAAAAGGAAAAAAGGATTGATGGATTGAATTGAATTAATTGCCTTTCACGAGTTACAGTTACTAGCATGGGGAATTCCAACTAAGTTTCAACAAAGTTTAACAGTAGTTTATCCAAATATTGGTGTAAATTGCTTACGGATCACTTCCTCTTCATTGGAATTGATAACTGATGTTGGAAGACAAGTCAACAGGAAGAATTTACGGCTTCCCCGGTTGGCTTCTCTGCTTGCTACTTTAATGCTGCTGTTGTTTGTTTGTTTATTGCCAACAGCTTTCTCTTTTTTATCTGCACAGCTTCCACAATAATAAATAACTAGCAATGAATTTCATTATTTTGTGCTTGTTTCAGAGTATTTAATTCTGGGATGGAGTGTGTGAATAACTGGTCAAAACCATGTCTTAGTGACCAAGATCGGGAAAAATTGATCGGTTCAATAATTGGAGCTTTGGAGACGTATAGATTTCTCTGCAATGATCGGGGATTTCGTCAGGACTACCTACGGTATGGGGATTGTTACAAGAAGATCTCTTGGCACTGGGACGAGTGCGCCCGCAAATTTATTGATACTCTGAAGAGAGTTGATCATNGGGGATTTCGTCAGGACTACCTACGGTATGGGGATTGTTACAAGAAGATCTCTTGGCACTGGGACGAGTGCGCCCGCAAATTTATTGATACTCTGAAGAGAGTTGATCATGCCAAAGATGTTCTCAGCTTGTGTTGGTAAGAAAATAGAAAGAAAGAAAGTGAAAATTTCAAATTAAGTATTTTTGCTCGCTTGTTCGATTACTAGGAATATTGCCACTGCACTGTTGTGCGAGCACATTTTGTTAGTTTTTTATTATTAACGAGCAAAAAACGACCTTGTATGGTGGATTTGCCCAACAGGAAGAAATAGTGTGGGTTGTAGTAAGCTTTTTGTACTATTGTTAGGCCTGAAGGTACAAAAATCCTTTTTGTTAGGATAAAATTGGACGAGACGAGAGTATATTTCAGCTTCAGTATTACATCTTGTTTTGTTACTTCCATTATTTTCACCAAACTGAAATTGGCTGATGAAACAATTTGGTCTGGTCTGGTCTAGTGCCTAAGTTTCAGTAGAAAAGGAAAAGAGAAAGCAAGCACTTGAAATATTATGTTTACCGTTATCCCCGTCCTTCTAAAAGAGGTTTCCAATCTTCTTCAAACAAAAAATGAATGGAAGTTCTTTCGAAATGGCTGTTATTGTCATTGAGCAGCTACCGTCCACTATTTTTATTCCATTATTATTATTCGATATGAAATGGTAGAATGGCTCATTATTATTATTACGTAGTAAAAAACGGTGTTTTTAACTGGTTGTGGTTCAGTAATTTTTTTTATTCTTTGCATGATTTCATCCCATTTTCACGTGTACCCGTTCCAGACCTGAAAAATTTCATTTGTATTTTTTTATTCGTTTTTTTCCTTTCAGCGTTCGGTATCGCTATCTTCACTGCGTGAGTAACGCCGCCGCGCACTTTTGTCCGAATGCGACCAGATTTCTGCAACGTCTGGCAGAGTCCCTGGTCCAGGCTGAAATGCGTTCTTATCACCCAAACTCAATGCATCACCGTGACTGAAAGAAATTGCAGCTTTACAAGCTCCGGTCAATCGTCCATTAAAAATAATTCACCTTTCTTCTCCTCATCCATTCTACATCGGCTTTTATCCGCTCCCAGAGAACAGCTAATAAATTCCCTAAGCGTGCTCCAAAGCGTAGCTTTCACTCACGTTAGCACATTTGCCTCAACTTTCTCCCGAGAACTTAGCAAAGTACTTTACCTTGCGACGTCATCGTCGTCTCTAACATCAGAACCATCCACTACCACCACCACGGTCGCATCTTCTTCATCAACCTCACCTTGTTGACTTTCTGTCTGAAAATGAGAATTGTTATTATGACAGCAGTGCAGAGTGGAGAAGTAGAAGCCACCACACCACCGCACCGTACTAACCACCATAATATTCACCGCTACCTCAAAATCTGGTTTTCCTCCTCTCCGCCATTAGCGAAAAAACAATAATAATCCTGTATGGAATGCTAAGAAGAGGATCTATTCCTACTTAAGCCTTTTTCCCTTTGAAATAAGTCTAAGAAAGAACCTTGTTATTGCATTTCTTGTTTTTCGCTCGGCTTTTCAACTTTTTCATCTTTTTATAGACCATAACAAGGGCATAATATCCGGCCGTCGTCTCTTTCTGGAAAAGCTTTTTTTTTATTTCGAGTTCATCTGTTTATCATTCGCCTTTTTTAAAACCTACTTACTATCTATCCACTTTCCCCGTAGTAGTGAGTGTTATTATTGTGCAGTAAGTAATACTTCCCTCTTATGAAGTTATATCTTGATTCTCTGAAGTGACAAATGGTAGCTCCTACTTGTTTACATCTGGTCTAGTCCATTTGATGTAAAAAAAATAGATCGTAGTATTCATAAATATAATATATGTATGTTGGTGTGCAAATGAATATATGAATATGAATAAATATTAAAAACATGTGGACATTTGATAAAACTTTTATATGTACAACTCACGTCCATCAAATATTTCTCGTTTTATATTAAAGCTCTCAAAAAGGGAAAGTGGAGGAGGTCATCGTATTATGATTTTATTTTAATGCCATACTTTTCTTGGAACTAAGTACCTCTCTACTACTTGTGTAAGCAGTAAAAACAATAAAATTGTGTAGTGAGAATGATGAGCATAATATTTTGTATGAGGATATGATAAATATAAGCTTATTAAAAAGCTAATAAGTACGTAAGTACAATATGTACATTGAAATATAGCTTATGTATCTTATCTGTATAAACATTAGAAATATTTACATGCACACAGTATACTTTAAAAACTGAGGAGGTAAACAGATCTTTATCTCTCTGCGTCTTTACTCTTACTACTGTTACTACTACGACAATGAGTTCATCCGTGAAATATCCTCCTCTTCCTCCAAACAAAGAGCAGTGTGCAGCTAGAATAGATGAAGAGATCAACTTCACAAGACCATCATCATCGTAAGAAAGGAAGTCATAAAGACAGAGAGAGGGTTGGTTGAGGAAAGCGACGTGTTCAGAATTGGAAAGCATATGGGATGAAAACATCGAGACAAAAGTCTGAAGAGAAAGCAGAAAGTCGAAGAAGAAAACTATGAAGGCTGCTGCATAATATGAAGTTGTCACTGTCACTGCGACGTAAAATCTCTACTTCTTGAAGAAAAACAAAGACGACAGAGAAGATCTAACTAAAGTTTGCTATTGAGAAAAGAGAACATATATAAATGAGTCATATGAATATTATATTAGGTACAATATAAGGAATAAGTTTAAGCAAAAAACAGTACCAGTAATTTAGTAGTTTTATTTAATACAAAAGCAAAAGATATTATTGCTGAAGGGAGTGATATAAAATAACAGTTAACTGTAAAAGTAGAGAGAAGATCTAACTAAAGTTTGCTATTGAGAAAAGAGAACATATATAAATGAGTCATATGAATATTATAAGGATACGATACTATTATTATTATTACGATATAAGGATAAGTTTAAGCAAAAAGCAGTACCAGTAATTTAGTAGTTTTATTTAATACAAAAGCAAAAGATATTATTGCTGAAGGGAGTGATATAAAATAACAGTTAACTGTAAAAGTAGCAGCGAATATAACATAAGTATAGGAACAATACAAGAAAACTTTGTGAAAGTTACGGAATTACAGAAGGATTTTCAAGGCGACGACGGCAGAAAAAGATGATTGTTTTCTTTATTAAATATGTTCATAATCTCGTAATGTGCGATGTTATTATTCTGTAATTGTAATGTTTAGAAGAAGTTTTACAAAAAGGAATAAATATTAATTTAAGTGTGTGAACGAATCCTAAAGACCGATGATGTGCTAAAACTTTAAACTTGTATTATAGGGTAGCAAATAGGCAAAGCTTTTGTCAACCTAAGATCTTATTGTTAGTTTAACAAACGTATTGTGAAAATTTCTTATGTCGCGCGCGGATAATACGAAACAGGTCAACAGTGCGCACTGTTTACTAAATAGCATTTTAAATGCTTTCTTATGTACATATACGTATAAGTCAGTAGTTTAAATTTATCAGGGTATGTGCACAGTCATTGCATTTACAATTCTGAACGAAACTTGTACAATATACCTAAACAAATTGCAAATTAAAAGCATTGTTTTGTGAATGTATATAAGACTAGCTGCTGCTGCTAGCTATATACCTACTTGAAAGACAAGCTGAGATCTCTAATTCACTCTGACAGCAGTAGTACAAACTAAACAAGGAGAAGGTGGAGAAAGGGCGGATTTACTTCCTCTGTGAAAGCATAACCCATAAAAAAGCGAAACTTGATAAACATTTCCCAGCATCTGTAACAAAATGCAACAGTAAAGCATTTATGATGTTTCTCTCCTCCTTACTTTATTTATTTATTTCATTTCATAATTTTGCTGCTGACACTCCGCTAAATCTCTTTGAAAAGCGGCTGTGCTTGGGGTAGTGTTTCTTTTGACTTTGAGTCTGTTCTGTGACTCATTTCTAGATTTACACACTTTTAATCACCGAAGTGACTTTTCCACAGGGATACATGTAAGAAAAAACTTATATCCGTTCCATTCCAACCAATATCTCCACCACCATGTCTGGTGGTGCTACGTCTACAAGAGAAAGTTCCTCTTTCTTGCCAAGTTTCACACCCGATCTCTCTTCGCTTACCCGTTCCTGCCAAACCAATGTGAGGAAATGAAAAAGAAAACTAAAAAAGTAGTTTTTCCTTCAGGCTTTTGTGATCCTTCTTTTGCACTTGCAACCTTGTAATAAAAGTATGGACAATAAAACTATCAGTTTATTTCCCCATCAGCATTGCTTATTTATATGTAAAGTTTAAGTAATAATATACATGTGTACATACCTAGAAAGAAACACATGCTTTACTTAAGAAAAAGTACATCCAATTGAATTTTTCGTAGAAACAAAGATCGGCAAGCATAAAAGTGTTCAAGACAAAGTGTCTCGTGAATAAATGCAGCATTTTATTTCGTCAGGAAGGAATTGGCATTGGGAATTTTATTGCTTAAATATTATAGGCAATATGTAATCTATTACTATTACTTCAATCCTTCAGGCTTTTGTGATCCTTCTTTTGCACTTGCAACCTTGTAATAAAAGTATGGACAATAAAACTATCAGTTTATTTCCCCATAAGCATTGCTTATTTGTATGTAAAGTATTTTATTTCGTCAGGAAGGAATTGGCATTGGGAATTTTATTGCTTAAATATTATAGGCAATCTATTACTATTACATCATGGCTACGTTTTATCAGGGAAAAAGTTTTTCCTGTAAAAATTCAAACTTACTTTTACATTATAATATGCTTTTAAAGATATTATACAATTTTGTATTAAATGTTCCTTCGTCGATTTTCTTGCACGTGAGGAGCCTTTGGGCTTAAGTTAGCTAAAGTTATGTTTTTTCCTCCATTTAACGATTTAACCTTATGAAAACCACAAAGATAAAATCTACAAGTTCAGGTATACACCTCGAAGAGTATTTTCTCTCTGTTTTAATGCAAACTTGCAATATATTACTCATCAGGGATTTGTTTTTCGGGGGAGGCATTGGTTAGGAATGGGATACGAATGAAACGAAACGGAACTTTTTTCTTAAATGAAAATTTGTGTACGCCATTCCATTCCACTTCAACTATACAATAAAGTTTGGTGGCGGGGCTCTCCTGTTAACTTTTCTCCCTCCTTTTCTTGTTCTTCTCTTCTGCTCATCAACTCCAATCCCCAGCAAAAGAAAAGACTATAATCTTCCATCTTTCTTTACGGAATGTTTTCTTCTTTTGCGGTCAGATCCAAACTTACTTAAGTCCTTCCTTCCCTGTTTCCGATGCTGATTCTATCTATCGTGATCGAATCGAGTATAATATCCCTTTTCTCAGCAGCAGAAAACCATTTCTTAAGAAATGGGGAAAGGTGGGGGCTGAGCCAATCGCATAATTTTTCAGAGGGCCCTGGAAAATCCATTGAATTGATGAAAAATTTTACTTCTCTGAAGGAAAATTAGTCTTGCCTCCTCCATTTCTAAAAAGGATAATTTTCCCCATGGTTTGGTTTCATCGACAACACAACTGTACCCACCACCACCACACCACGCACCATACCTTCTCCAGTTAGTTGTTTGCTTGCTGAAGAAGAAGATAAAGTTGAGTTGAGAGAGAGAGAGAGAGTTGGGCGAGGCAGCAAGCTATATAGTTTATTGATGGCAAAAAAAGATAAAAGAAATAGTTTTCTGGCACATGGTAAAGCAGTGTTGCTCGTTCGTCCTCCTTTCATTGTATTATTCCTTCTTCGAAAATAGTTTCCTGCTCTAGAGAGGATGGATGAGGAAGCATCTAGGGAATAGCATTTAGTGATTTCACTAATGTGTTGGCTTCAATAAACCGATTGTCGATGAACGAACAATGCGATCTAGTTTTGGTTGTAATACCATAAGGCGCCATATACAGATAATTATATTGGCTTGAGAGCCTGAATAGTTTTCTCTATAAAAATGTTCATCTATTCATCCACCTAATTTTCAGCTGTCTTTTGGAAAGACAAGCAAAACAATGAAGACAAAGGGTTGCCTTCACCCACTTCACAATCCGATTTTGAACTGAAACAATGACGCTTACTTTTCCTGAAACTGTAAAGCAATCCATATACCATCTAATTCTTTCCTATTGACTTCTACCATACATTATGTGGCTTATGCATAGTAGATGAGGAAATGATAACAAGTCAGGCAATCCATTACTATTTTATTACAGTTTAATAATAATAGTTACTTGAAACCTTGCAAATCCTGCTCCTTTTTTATTTGTGGCTATAAATTTTGGTGCATAAACCAATTAAGGACATGCATAACTCAATCGATTTACCCATAAAGCGACTCCAGCAAATTTCTGCAAACGTGCAAATTGAGAAGCGCCAAGCGCATTTTTGCAGAATCCAGTTTTAAAATAGTTCGCGTCATTGTGATTTCTTTATTTGACTCAAAGCACTCCCTCTAAAATTTACGTTACTTAAAATTGCAATTCAGAAATCGGAGAGAGTTTTTCGAGTCAATCGGAGACGAAAAAAATCCCATTCTGCAAAGTCATTTGGAATTCCACAGGGTTCTTATTACTTCTTATCTGTTTTTGAAGGAAATCGATAAATTGGAATACAATGTCAAACATTTTGAAGGAGAATGTGTCTTTCAGCGGCATGTCAACGGAGAAAATCAAAGTTGCCTATATGTTGGTTTTGTACAAGGCACCCGCATCCAGCCCAGTCTTCCTCCTTGACTGAAATATGAGATGGTAACAATAAAAAACTACGTAAATAACAAACACAGGAAGATATTAAAGTCTTTCAATCTTGTCTGCAAGTTCCAGTAGGTATAATGTAAAAAAACCTGTCAAATATATTTGTATGAGAAGAAGCTGTATACGGTCTTGTCTGAAAACTAATGTCTTCGTTTAGCCGTTTAGTATTTTATTACGTTTTCTAAATCATGAAGTTCTTTAAGTAAACAGGAAGCATAATATATGGTGTAAAAATTTACACTTGCTACAGAGATTTATTCTGCAAAGGGAATTTACTTACGAGTTTCGTCACTCATTTCTAGACTGGAATGATTAGATCTTCTACAAATCTTGTATAAATTATGAAGAGATTGTATTTTCTGCCAATTTGGCGTCCTGTTCAGGGGATTTTGTTTGGGTTTCAGAAAATCTCAGGAGGATTCTTACACACAAAGACAGGAGGACGTGAGGCGAACTTACTTACCTTGTCTACTTTGGAAGGACGTCTGTCACTTTTTTGAGGTTATTTCCGCCTGTATCATGGAGAGAGTGACAGGTAGATGTATAATAAAAACTCCAACTGCGTAGTAAAGTAAGTACCTACGTAAATGATCAGGTGGTAGAGCTGTAAAGGCAGCTGAATTTGTTTAAAATTTTAGTCATATAGGTAATCATAACATCCTTGTTACCAGCTGAACTTCACATAAATCACAGGAGGGAAAGAGATTTTAAAATGGTTTTACAATGACTGCTTCATTAAAGCTAGCGGTGTGCATATCTGTTCAAAAAGCCTGAAGCATATTACATCAAAGTTAAGCTACCTACTTTAAGTAAGCTTTCCGGTATAATTATACCCTTAAGTGTTTTTCAGGCACAACCTTGGAACCATATTTACAAAAGAGTAAGCCACTGAGTATGGTTAAAATTTCGATGCTGGTTATAG
>JAHZNJ010000111.1:0-12832 GCA_027744475.1 Lepidocyrtus cf. sotoi NNG-2020
ACAAGATCTATTTTCCCAAAAAAGGAAGATTATTTTCTTCAAAAAAGGTTGATGATTGCTTCCTTGAAATTTGCAGCAAAGCACTAAAACATTTTTTGTTTTCAGTAGAATTTTAATTTTTTTGATTTACTGACCGAGATAAAAGTTTTATTGATTGATAACTCTGTTGTGGATGGTGAGTGGTGTAAAGAAATGAGTTTGTGCCTGCTGTGCATGTACTTTAAAGAGTTTTTGTACATCGAGCATCGGGATCAATAATGTGAATGTTTGTTTGCTTTTTAAATAAAATTGATATCACATCACATCCTTACCAATCAGCTTGCATAACGCAAAAATTTAAAGTGCATATTTTTTTGCACGTGTGATAAAGTGTGATAGAAAGAAAGAAAGGGCGCAATAAAAATTAAGATAACCTTTGTGTTAAGGAAAAAGGGAAGGTGTGAAAAGATGAAATCATCAACGTCTTTTTACCTTTTGAGCGTAGAATTAAAGATTTCATTCAAACTTGTAAGAATATTTTTGTTTGGTTTTATTGACAGCTTCGGTTGGTTTTTAATACAAGTGTGAACTTTGAAAAAAAAGTTTACAAGAAGATTCATCAAGTGCGTATATGGATTTGAGAGTGTAGTTTACTATAATGAGAGTGGTTTTGTTGCAAGAAATGCAAAAAATCAGTCCTTCTTTACATTTTGTAATTTGTGAGAAACTGCGTAGGCAATGTTTTGAGTTCTTGTAAGTGTCAAGGTTAAGAGAGAGTTTACTATTTCATTTTTCATTTATCTTAAAAGCAGTTACATTGTAGAATTGTTATTGTGTAGCTTGATTGAGCATGTCATTTAATTGTCTATTTTCTTTTTACTTTTTACAGAAACACTCAGAAGTCGCGGAAGACGACTTAGTTCGGGTGACATGACAGAGACTTCTTCATGCGTCAACAACAACAATTTCCTCCGCGATCCCACCGTCAGTAGTAACAGTAATAACTCCAGTTCAACCTCAACCAATTTCGGTCTAAAGAACGGCAGTATGACTCATATGAAGACGCTAAGTTCCAGCCCTTCGCAGACGCAGATGGAACAGCCAGCACAACCCCAGAGACGTTTAATCAAAGCCGATTTAGACATATTGTACAGCCTCGATACAAGGGTAAGCTGCTACAACAAATATTTTATAGATCGTGTTTATAGTTCATATCGAATCTCTGTCTAATACTTTCGGTCGTACATTTATCAAGAATCGATGTAAATTGTTTGACAAGCACTCATGTAGACTGTCGATATCTGCATCTGACATGGCTTTAAGCATTAAAAAATCATATTCGAAACAATCTTCGCTTAAAAAGGTTCACTGCATGTAGGTATTTATATGAACTGCAACAACCCACGCTATTTATTTTCTGGAACCGGAACCACAAGGCTACTCTTAAGTAAAAAGCCACTCGGGAGTTGGTAATACAAAATCGATTGTGATGAGGAAGACTCACGCTGTGCAATTAGACACACGTAATGTTTATCATTTACTAAATTAATCTTCCAGATGGATGAAAATGAAAGTTGTTCACAATTCGCCGAAAATGATCTATCGCTACATATAAGGATGGCGCTTGTGAGGCATCCATTAATCTGATAGACCCCAAATGGGTTATCTATCCCATCATCCTCCTTTCTCTCCTTCTCGCTATTTTCATTTCAAGAGTACTTCAATCAATCTGTATGTATATTTTAATGGTACAGGACCTCATGCCATCTTTAGAGACTCGTATAAAACAATATCTGAAATCATTATCACGCGTTTAAATTATCTATTATCTAATTACATCAGTTTTATAACTATACGAAATTGTCTTCTTGACTTCACTATTTTTACATTTAAGAGCTGTCTAGAGATCAAATAGACTGACTCATCAGTGTGCAAGACATCTTTTGTTATGAAAGAAGGAAAGACATAATTTTTACTTTCCTGTCTCTCTCTCAGCAGTAATTCCACCAAATAAAGTCAGCTTTGGGAAAGCACCTGTCTCTTTAGAGTCATTTAAGCCTTATTTTATGCCCATTTTAGTAACACTCATTTCAACTGAATTTATATATATGCTGACACCGTGACATCAAACATTAGTACATGCATGAAGTTTTGCTACGCTATGAAAGTAATCTCTTTAGCATCCCGTAAAAACACTTCTTAAGTTAAACTTCAAACTTCTCATTTTTCTCAGCAATGCATGAAAAAGGCTTGTTATTGAAAACGAAACGAAGTTTCAAGCAAACTAATTTTACTTCCAATTGCTTTTTAAAACGGAAAGTCTACGGAGAAGGAGGAATAATAATTCGTACGATACGACGATAAGGCAAGAAAAAGTTTTCTCATCACAGCATCCACATCCCTGTAAAATTTCATTTGTAAAGTTTTCTCAAGAATTTGGTCAGCTTTATTGTTGAAGTGGATGCCAAGCTATGCTGCTGCTGAAGTGCTGCTGACTCCATTCGTTTATTTACTGCTATTTATCATGTTTTTAAAAAAAGTTTCTTCAATTTCTTCACTTTTACTTACTACAATCGACGACTGGCTCAATGGGATAGGTATTTGTCGATTTTTTCATATTCAAAAGCTGCGCGGCTGCTGCTGCTGTGAAAAATGATGCATTGCAGACAAACATACAAACATTTTTTACGTTTTTTGTAACTCTTCTTATATTTCTCATTTCTTACACTCTCGTGTCGTGTTCTCTTTTGATCAACCACCATCAACTTGATTAAATACAGCAGTATTTCATTAGCCATGCTGCTGCTGAAGTGCTGCTGACTCCATTCGTTTATTTACTGCTATTTATCATGTTTTTTAAAAAAAATTCTTAAATTTCTTCACTTTTACTTACTACAATCGACGACTGGCTCAATGGGATAGGTATTTGTCGATTTTTTCATATTCAAAAGCTGCGCTGCTGCTGCTGCTGCTGTAAAAAAATGATGCATTGCAGACAAACATACAAACATTTTTTACTTCTACTTTTTTGTAACTCTTCTTATATTTCTCATTTCTTACACTCTCGTGTCGTGTTCTCTTTTGATCAACCACCATCAACTTGATTAAATACAGCAGTATTTCATTTTCATTTCTCCTAAATCTTTACGCATGATTACTATTTGAGCTAGGAGGAAGATTTCCATAATCCATTCATACGCATTGAGTAAAATAGGGAGCAGCAGCAACATCCGTCCGTCAGTATCAAGTAGCGTTCTGTCCGGCGCACTGTTGTTGTAGGAATCATACATCAAATTCAAATATCATCAACAGCATTCATACATCCCTATTTGCCATCACATCATCTTCATAATCGTCAAGAAAAAGAAAAACCAAAAAGATGTTTTTAAATCTATTATGAACAAAAGAGGTGAAGCAGCAGAAAAATGGGCTTTTTGATGTGCATGATTAGAAAAGGAAGAGTCCAACAAACAGATTTTTTGTTTTGAAGAAATGAAGTTTCTCTTCCATTCCAAATCAAGCTTTGCGTTGGTTTTTTGATTCGTTAAGAGATGAGAAATATAAACTTACAGTATATCAATTTCCTCATGAAACAAATATAAAAAAATATTAAATCAAAAAAGATAAACAGACTTTCAACAGTTTTTTGTTTGTTTGGTACTTACATCTCGTACACTCGAGATTTGCATTTTAATGCTGAACAGCATCCGATCACTTCCACATTTCAGAACTACTTTGCTTTACTTTGACTGTAATTTATAATTTACTGCATTTTTGCGTCAAAAAGAGTTGAAAGAAAGGTGTAGCAACTCAGCTTAGAGAGTGAAACTTAACCTGGCAATCTTTTTGGTGGTGGATCCAACTTTTTATTAAATTGATAAGTACATTTGAATTTCAAGATGAAAAGGACATAAGAGATGATGTGCTGAGATAGATATAGTAAAATATGCATGATTAATATTGTGTTGAGCTACTATGAAATGTGGGATGATGAAGTAGATGCTGTAGCTGCTTCCTCTCTCATTTTTCCATCATCATTGATGATGAAAATGATGATGGTACACTGATAGTAAAAGTGTTTTTTCTGCAAATCGCATTCATGGTCAAATTTTAAATCATCATTTATTTTGAATAGCAATCTATACTATTGCACGATATAAATGAGATATTAGACATGTTCATGTCAAAGAGTAATAAGGTAGGAAAGCAAAAAATGGTATGCACATACTCCCTTCCCCATCATCGCAAGAAGGGTTGTGCTTTTAGTTGCATTATGAAAGTAAAAAAAGTCAATTCAAGTTATAGAAACAAAAAAAGTCATTCTTTTTCAGAAAAAGATGAAAATGTAGCTGCACAAAAGAGTATTTTTATTTCATTTCAACTGCCAACAGCAGAAATCAACCTTGCCAGTTCTTGTATAGTTGTCTGTTTGACACATCTCGTGCATAATTTAATGCCATGCACAGTACTGAACTAGAATTTTTGTTTGTCGATTTTTTTCTTGCAAAAATACAAACTGTTCATTTAATTTTGCTGCCATTTTTACTTTTAAAATAAAATGAAAACTTTCGGTGTTTTCCATGCTGTTTTCTTTGTAATTTTCTTGTTTTCTAGTTTTCTAAGTTTTGGTTCTACAATGATGTACCGTAATAAAAACCTTGAATAATAATATGGTGTATTTTTACGGTTAATATAAAATGAACTTTTAGCAAAATGAATAGAAAGCAAACTTTTGCTTTCATTAAAGATTTTTCTCATTTTATGCTCATCTAAAGCAGATGGAGTTTTGAAACACATCAAACTGTAAAAGATTTAGGATATTACATTACAAGTACAATGTATGATGCTTGCTTGGATGCAAAAAGTAGATACCTATTTAAACTTTAGAAATGGATTAATGCTATTGCTACTCATAATTTATAAATGTCAGTTTTCAAGGTCTTTTAAGGATTGTGATTAACAAGAAAAAGATTTCGTTTATTCGAAGTTTTTTATTAGCCTTCGTTGCACATTTCAAATCATACTAGAATACTACAGTTAGAAAAGTATGCACTGACTGTGTATCGAATGATTGCAATAGCGCAAGCACATGAAACGAGGAAAGTTACTAATGTAAATGATTAGAATTATGATGACGATGATGATGGTGATAGTGATAAAAATGGATTGAGTTGAAGCGAGCGTGAACAATACAATTGACAGTGACTGTACATACCTATGATGCGATATGCGATGGCGCAACAATGCATTTTTACGAATAACTATATGAAATGAAGGGTTTAAAACATAAGTATTTTTTCGATGTAACCCTCAGCCTTAAAAATTGATGCACTCATCTTTACTTGCATTACCTATTGTGCTCATTCACAATTCGAAGCATGTTTGCTGCATTGTACAATGTAGTGCATGAAATCATCCATAAAAAAATTCTTTCCTTCTCCTCTGCTCTTTGTCGTACTCGTTTAATTTTTCACTAGCCGATTTAAGCGGGAAGAAATTCCTAATCATAAAATCTGACTTGATTAAAACGAAAATGGAAGGTGGGTAGGGCTCAATTCATTGTTAGTTGTTTGAGTTGAGTTGCTTTGCTACACAAATTTATTTTATCAGTCTGGAGAATCCTTTTAAAAACTGAGAAGAATGGGTTGCTGTTGTAGTTGAAGCATCATAATTGGTACCTACATAAACAATTACCTACTTCACTCACTGCTCTGCTCTTCTTGCTGGAACAGAAAGAGAAAACGAGTACTTGAAAATGATGATTACTTCTCCTGATGCAGGTATTTTGAAAATTGACTTATGGCCATACTTATGTCCACGATTCATGACTGTAAAATGTACATAGCCAGAAGGGACTGACTGAAACAAGGTATTTGAGTTCATTTGTTCAAACATACTTACTTGAAGAAGAGGGTTATTCAGAACCAATAAATAAAGGTTAATAAATACCTGCGTGTAGCAAGCAAAGCATACTACATGCGTAACGTGAAAGGAGGCATGATATGATATCATCGTGCTCCTGAAACGAAAGTGCGTGAAGTGATCGTTAAGAAATACAAAAGTTTTCTCTAATGAATTGCACAAGAATGCGAAACAAATTCATATATAAAAATAAAAACTTTTATAATCTTTACCATGATGATGATGATGATGAACAAACGAGAGTAAAAGTGTAAAATGAGGAACGCACTTCGACATAAAATTTCATGTTCAGTCGTTACTCCTCTCTGAAAGTCTAGAGTAAAGTTCATTATGTTGCTAATGCAAGAAGGCCCTCCACGTTCATATCGTCTTTGGAAGATCTTCACTTGAAGAAATCCTTCGTCAACGCATTCGGGTATTTTTTCTTATTATTCCTTATTTGCCGATTTCGATCATTGTCTATCATATAATGTGAGATTGAAAAGTAACAAAGTTGCATGGATTCATGCAATGCATCCATTGCGTCGTTAAATTATATAATACTTTCCGCCCTTTCAATTTCTGCGATAACATCTTACATATATTCGGTTTGACGTAATGATGACATGATGAAGATGATGCGATGGACAATGAAAAAGGAAATTAGATGATGATGAGTTGATGAGCATTGACTTGTTTTTTATTGCAATGGATGATTGCTGCCATGATAGGTACGTCGCATCGTACATCGCTTGGAACAATAACCAACTGGGTTTTGAGTGAAGGTTGGTTCACCTGAAAAAGTAATACGTGCTACAATAGTTAACTAGGGTACTATGATAGAGGGAGAGTTAAGAGTAGTACCTGCATAAAAATGAAAAAAAATCTTACGTGGTTGTTGTTGTTGTTCTTATTGCAGTAGATGCAATTCACTGTCTATTGAAATTATTATGAAACGATGATTAGGATACGGATTGAGGATGATGATGAACGAGTATGAAATATGAAGGTTTTCCTTTCAGTTCTTCATAAATAGTAATATATAAGCAAGTTTCGTTACAAAAGGCTAGTGAGTAAAGAGAAGGATGAATACCTTCAGTTTATAAAATTTATGTAAATTTGACGCATCAATTGTAGAGTGGGAAGATGTATTATTTATTATGCTCTTTTATAACAATGTGATGTATTATGCATTGATTGAATTGATTGAATACCAATTTAGGAATTTGGCGTATTATTATTTCGTTTGCAATTCACATTCTTTATATCCTTATAAAGTGCATAATATTTTAACGGTGGGGTTCTTTCTTTAAGCAGAGTCAGTCCTTAGTTCTTGCGAGACTAGTAATATTTTATTGTAATGTAGCTCATTCCGAGTGTTTGACTTGGCAGGTATTAAAGGAGAAGAGAAAGGAATTTGTGCCATTTTCATTTAATTATTGTAATGTTTGTTCTACAAAAGCTGCTGGTAGTGCAGTAGCATTTTTCTATTTAGATAAATGTCAAACGTCAGCAGAAATTGCGACTATTCATTAGAAAGGGATGAAGATAAAACATGAAAAGGAAACTTTCGCTGTCTGTCTACTGTCGGCTCATGTGTGATTAGGTATGGTGATTATTCGGCCACCTGATAATGTAGCTGTCGCAGAATTCTGATTATTATTAAGTTTGGCTGTTAATAGGCTGTCAGTTATAGTAATGTTGGTTTTTGTCATTCAGATTTAATTGCGAGTCAAGAAAGAAAAAAATCTTGGTGTAATAGTAATTATAATCAATCATTGCGTATAGTCAAGCCAATCTTGCTAGATTAATAGATTTTCTTTGAAATTGAATCTAGTCTGTTTGGTAAGTCATTTATCTTACCTTACAGCCGGTGGTAAGCTGATTATTATGTTTCTTCCAGTGCAAACCATTTTATAATTTAAAGTTGGTTTATTATACTTCAGTAAAATCAAGAGAAAATTATTAAGAAAACAAATGATTCTGTAGTAAAAAGTTCCATGTAATTTCATTCTCATTTATGTGATTCTTATTCTTCACTATCCCAGTGGCCGACCGACCGACCAAGAAAAATAAAAGAGGATACATCGAACTTGTTGTATTGCATAATAATTAGGAATAAATGCAACTGAAATTTGTTTTGCTTCACCCAAGAAAAGTACCTCGTTATAATGAAATACTACAATCGTTTGAAATATATTAGAATCAGGGTCGTCTTTCATTATCTTACCCAATTGTATGTAGTGCAATAGATAAGATAAAATGAAAGCTTATAAACCTGGGAAGATTACACATTGCAAAAGAAAATCCAACAATAAAAGTTCATGGCTTAGTTAGTGAATTACGAATATTGCCCCCTGTTTCTGGTATAATTTGATTCTTCGATTGTAGTGCCATGGGCTATAAGAGGCAGGTAGAAATGAAAAATACAAAGTTGCTTCTCTGTTTTGGAGAGTTCCTTTATTGTTGCTGTTGCTACTGTTTGTGAGTGTAATTTAATTTGTATAAAAAATATAACTTCGTTTTGAATTTTTATTGTGCTCCGATTCAATTTAATTTTTATTTTATTCTTCTTCTCTAATGCAAAAGAAGAAGTATCTATATCTATTACATTTTACATTAAAGTACAATCTTGAGAAGCTAAATGATAGGGAATGACGATGTGATGCATGTTAGTTTAAAATGGTTTAAAGTTTACCTTGTTGCACCATCACCACCACTGATCTAAAATTTCAGCATCAATATAAAAACTATTCTTTCTTAAACTTCGCCTCTTTCTTTATACATGTTGTGGGCTCTTAAATAAATCAAGTTAATTTTTGGGGCAAAATTCTTTGAACTTGAATTTTGGAATAGGAGCAGTTAATTGACCTTCCATTACTAACTTTAATGAGTAGAATAAAATTATATCTTATTATTGTGAATTACTAAATTCTGTAAAATTTGTCGATGTAATAATACTTCATACCTATTTTGTACGACTGCATTACAATTTATGCATTAGCCTTATATAAAAACCGTCTCTACACATGGTTTTTAATTTCATCTTCATCCTTAATATATTAAACGTCAGTCAAAGATGCTGTGTTTAAAAATGGAACCCAGTCTGTTTATGGAGGTCCACTTTTCCTTTCAATTCAGAAACTCCCAACCAAACAACAACCATCATTTCCAAATATAAACTTTACTGCTAACTTTACGTGTTTGCTTCCAAACATCGATCACTCTCGTGTCGTAACTCACGTCAACCTTCTTTTAATACTGATTTCTGTAATTGATCTGTAATCGAAATCATTTTCTGTCGAGTTCAATTCAAATGCAAATGTACATACGCGAAATTCCATTACATACTCGAAATTCTTACGCCTAAAGGCAATATAAGGCAACGTTTAATAATAGCATAGGATAAGATGATAATTTTCACTTTTTATTAAAGCTTACATACTGTAAAGCCCAAGACCATAACAAGCTCAACGAAGACAAACAAATATACACCTCTGTAGGAGCCATCATATAATTGTTTTTTGTGTTTATTAAATCAATGAGGGCTCACAGGGTTTGAACAGTTTAAATCTGCGAGATCAGAGATGTTGCAACTTTTTTTACTTTAAAAAAATGATCCCATCTTGTTGATTGTCAAGCTCAGAAGAGTTATTGATCATCACTTGCTACATTTATGGACTTTACGACGAAAATCATGCGAAAAAATGTTTCAAAATGAAATTGATGTTGAAACAATCCAATTTTTTGCTAGGCGCTATTATTGGCAATGATAATGTGGGTTGCATTCTGTAGTGGGAAAATTTTAGTTGAAATTCAGTGTTTTCTGCCAGTTGCGAAAATAAGATGTGATTAAATAAATACGTTTACTTTTAATTCTTCGTCATCCCATCCCATTTTTCTGTAATATTATTTGTGCATCGTATTATTTCTTAGCATTCTCAAAGCACGAAGTGTATAAATATTTACGATAATATGGACATTTCTTCAATACAGTTTAAGGATTAGTATTCGTAGGATGAAATTACAATGAAACCCAATACCTCACAAAAGGTTTTAATATCTTTTAATTAGGTTTTCTCTTTGATATTTGAGTAAAGCTGTAAATAAGCTCTTCTATGGCCGATGGCAGGTACAGTAGTAATAATAATGGAAGTAGCACACAATAACGTCTAACCAACAAAGGACAAAGGATTAACAAAAGTCTGCCGTGTGGGATTAACTTAACTTCAAAAAGGAATTCCCAATTCCCACTCCTCATTTACCACATAAGCGCGTTGACGCTCGCTCACTCGCTCAGCTACTTGTATAATTTACCAAAAGACATGTATTGGAACGTGTTCTGTTCAAGCATACATACATCTGCATCGTTGCTTGTTTACTCGTACTAACTTTAGTTTGAGATATCATTTTAAAACTATAATTTGAAATTTGATCTGCTTCATGAGAAAATGTCTGGGGTTCCTATTATGGAAATGAATGAGATGATAATGATATGATTATGGATACAGCCTAAAACGAGAGAGAACAAGTGAAAGTAAATTTCGGCTTTGATTTTCTGTTCTTCCAGGACTTTGACGATGACGACGAAGATGACGCTGAAGAATCCTATAGTAAAGGAACCAGTGGGATGAGTTTCTACCGTCATATATGCTCATCAGACGGGGCACCCGTCTCCTGTCCTGTCTCACCGTGGAAAAGTAAACCTTCTATTGGTAAGAATCGTATTTAAATGTACTTTAAATTTAAACATCCGTGTATTTTTATCGTATTAAAAATCTTACAAGAAGTAAACGTGGGCGCTTCTCACAGACTTCTTAATCCACCGCAAGTCAAAACAGTCCGTCCCATTCAACTCANTTTTATCGTATTAAAAATCTTACAAGAAGTAAACGTGGGCGCTTCTCACAGACTTCTTAATCCACCGCAAGTCAAAACAGTCCGTCCCATTCAACTCAGCATTTTAGCGAGTGTATGTGAATGTGAATCAGAATTGTCTTGATGCGATGATGGTAGTAGTATATAATATACGGAGGACTTGATGCGATGGGATGAATGAATAGACAAGTGTTTTCTCTCAAGTTATGCTCACAATCACACCCAACTTAATCCTTTCCTTTCATTTACCATTTCCTTTCCTTAGAGATTTGTGGTATGTATTATGTCGTACGTATCCTTTCTTCCTGCTTTGACCATTACTTGAAGTGGGCTCATCATGATATCATATTAAATAAAACCAACAAAAGTAAATGCGGATTTGAGCTTTATTTCAATTTAGAAAAGTAATCTTTAAATCCTTTCATTTTTTGTGTTGTTATTGTAGGTGAGCAGAGCACGGGAGGTGGTAGCGCAGAGAGATTAGTGGATCTCCGGAGAAGGCATACAATATGCAATCCTACGATGAGGGATGACCACGGTGCAACAATAATTACATTCCCGTTTGATTACACAAATACCAAAAAGAATTTTTTCGACTCTCTCAATGGACCTGCTGTCTCACCAATCCTTCACAGACGAAAGCAACAGCTTCCCCACTCTGTCTCCAAGAGTTCTCTCCAAGAAGAATTCTTCCAGTCAAATCATTGGCAGACGGCGATGGAGTGTCTGTCTCTCAACTTGGAAGAAGTAGTTCATATCCGATTTGTTCTTACCAAAGCTGAACTAGAAGCTCTTCCAGTTGATTGTAGTCTCAAGGAAGACGTAGAAAAGGGAAAGGTATGAAAAATCGTTAAAATACTCAATACTTTCTTTTCTCTAAAAATAAAGCCCAAGTTAAGTAATCTTCATAAAACTCATTTCGTTTTTCCGTTGATCCATGTAAAAATCATGTGCAATTATACAACTTTTCGGCTTTCGGTTTTACTAGCAATCTATAAATATAAGATGATTAACAAACAACGTCGATTTAAAAAAATTATTGACGCATAGTGTGTTAGCGATGTTCAAAGTGATAATATGATTTATAGTTTTGAAAAGTAAGTCATTTTGCTGCATTTCTGAACAGATAACCCGCTTTTAGGGAGGATCGAAAATATTTTGCAGTACGAAAAATTAAATGCAGGTTTTGATTACATTACTTTAATCTCCCTTGTTTTACCCATGCTTTGCATGCCGGTTAGTTCTGAATTAAAAATACAAAAATGAAATGGAGTTTTAAAATGTACTAACAATGAGAGAATTCAATAAAGATTAGATTGTTATTATGTTGCGCAGAATAACTAAACTTACGAGCATAAATGTTGTTTTGAAAAAATTGGCACAAACAGATAGTAAAGGTTTATGGTTTTTCTTTCCTGAAAATAAACCTGAAAATATGAAAAATAAATTATCACTCGTTATCTAGTTACTACCCGGAACGTTTCGTTGTTCCTCAAATGGTTATGCAATTTCATGCGCCAGTCAACTCACTCACACTCCCATCATTTATGAAGTGAATGACTGATGTAATGAGTTCATCAAAAGTATGCGTTTTTTATATTTCGAATTTATAAGAAAGATTTATTGAGTAAGATTTTACTTGAATTTAAAAAGAAGCTTGGTAAACGTGAATTTGAAAATCAAAACGATAAACAATGAAATGATATGTATTTATGTTTATGCTTTTTTATTTAGATTTGTTCCAAGGTAAGTTTCTGCAAGGATAAATCAGTATAAGTCCCAATAGGGAATCATATTTCAAATACCTGGAATTGTACATCAATCTGCAAGATAGCCGCACTGGTTTAATTGCAATTGATTGCAATGAAATGAGGTTAATGAAAAACATATTCTCGCTTATTCTTTTCAGATGAGAATACCTACAGAGCATTTCTCAAAAGTTCCAGTGTCAAGTCTTAGTCCAGCACTTTCTCCGCGTGACGAGGAAAAAGAATTGCTGCCAGCTTCGAGAACACCGACACCCAATAGCTCTAGCGGTACAAACTTGAACGGTAGTAGTAATAATAAACCAACA
>JAHZNJ010000112.1:0-10362 GCA_027744475.1 Lepidocyrtus cf. sotoi NNG-2020
ACCACTGTTGTATGGCACTGTACTTCCTGGAGTGGAGGAAGTTGGCGGTATCCCGCCACCAGACTCATTCTGTAACTTTTGCTTGAAATAATAATTGGAATGGAGATGGTTACTGCAGGAATGGGGATGGTGGTTGTGATGATGCGGGTGTGTGAAATGAGCATAAGAAGATCCTTCCGGCCCCGGAGCCCTTTGCGGGAAGTAGCCATAGCCAAATCCGAAACCATAACCCCCAAAGGATTTCGTTCCAATTAAATTATCCCAAGATTTCGGTTTGGAAGAGCCCGATGAACCGTATTTCTGGGCGGAGTCGGATACATAGCCACTTGAACTTCCAACACCACCACCCCCCGCAGTTACAGTGACTGTGCTTCCCCCTGAAAGCGAATTGTTATTATTATTATTATTTTGTTGTGATGAAGGTTGGGAAGTATGAATGGGGTACTGTGAGGAAAGGCCAGAACCTGGAGTGCTTCCCGAGTTTCCTCCAGAAGAAGACATATTTCCTCCACTTCCGTGAAGTTTATAGCAACCGGGACGGTGCTGTTGCTGTTGAGAAGGTAACGTATTTGCTCCATTCCCAACACTCGAATCCTTTCCCCCAATTGGGGAACTGTTAATATTGTTATTGTTGGCGGCAGCACTCAAAGTGATTATGTCACCTCCACTGGCTGCTTTTTGTGTTGTACTGACTAATTTCCCACAGCTTGAACTTTGCTCTTTGTGCAATTCTCTTGTGCTCTGACTTTTTCTGTAGCTGTCGTAATAAAGCAAATTCTCTTTTCCTTGGAGGAGTCTCTCCCCAACTCCGGTAGTGGATCCTATCGACTTCGACTTTTCTTTTGCTTCCATCTTTTCTGCTTTTGTGGGTGGACAGAAACAGCAAACTTTGGCGGCTGCGGCGGCAATGCAAGGGCCGCTGAGAGGACTGGGGCTACTGCTTCTTCTCAATGCAGAAGAATCACTTTCTCCGCAGAGGATATCTTTCTCCTGTCTTTGCAAATCTTCCAATTCCTTCATTTTATCTTGGAGTTTCTTCTGCAGGTGGACGTAGCGCATGTGAAGCTCCACCTTTGAAGGAAAATAAAGTTTCTTTTTTTGTTTGAATGTTTATTTTTTCACCAATCACGCAATTTCTTTACTATGTAATACCTTTCGAGCTCTTTCGTCCGAAACGACAACCATTTTTAAATGAAGAGGACATTTCCGAATGTAATTTACAAGAGACTTGTGTTCCACTCTTGCCATATTTTGTCCGTTAATCGACAAGATGACGTCCCCTGAAAAAAATGTCAAATCATCAATGCAATGACGTTATACGACCAATTTACCCGAAAACGAAATCAGTTAATTAAGAATTATTATACTATATATACTACTATTACTGATATGATATGATACGATTTTCTTTTTTTACCTTCTCTCAATCCTGACGCATACGCTGCCCCGTCACGTTCAACTGCATTCACGTAAGTGATGAAGTCCGTCTCCCGATTTCCGTGCTTGTAACGAACTCCGTAACTCTGTACATCCACAGCGAGTTGATAAAAATATGACATTCAGTTATGAACATAAACTCACAGGCAGTTATTACAAAAATCAATACCTATTCCTAAAACCGATATAATATGTAGGTAAGGTAGGTACTATTTGTTGATAAAGTTATAGTAATAATATCAACTTTTAAAAAATAACTCGTATGTATGGAAAAAAAAGAAAATTTGCGTTTCACATGAACAAAATGTGTCAGTCAGTAATAATTTTATTAAAGATTTAACGAAAATATATGTATGGAAAGAAAAGACGTAGGATGAAAGAATAATATTTTGTCTCCGGTGTAATTCTTTCAGCGCTCTTTAACATGTTCCAGAAGTATGTTCGAGATTTCCCTTCCTAATAGTTGCAAAAGCTTAAAAATGTACACACACATATGTCTTATGTTAAAGTTAAGCATAGTAAACATCACAAAACGCCTGCTGCTGCTGATTCGAATTCAATCGGAAATTTGCGAGGAAGTCTTCTTACTTAAGCTTAGGTAAGTAAAAAAACAAGCACGCTTTTGGAAAGAGTAAATAATAAGAAGGAAATAAATACGTAGTAAAAAAACTACTGCTTTTTCAAGATGCGAGATACTACTAATGTGATGCCAAATCCGTATCGACGTGGCGCGACACTTTATTTACTATTAATAGATCGAAGAAGGGTAGAGAAAGAAAGAAACCAAGAGGGTTATTCTTATTCATTTACTGTTCATTTCGAAACATGTCTCTAGAAAGCATCGCCATCGTCATATCATCACATCAATCAGCAAAATGACAACGCAAGAAAGAAAAAGAAAAAAAATCGTCCTTTCTACGCATTTTAAAATTGAAAAGACGGCGTTTTTTTTACAAAAAAAAAGTATTATTTTGGAATTTATATTTTATTTGAACTTTATTTTTTACGAAAGCAATCAATCAAAAAGCTGTTTCATACATTAAATGAGCTTGATTTGGCTGGTTAGTAAAAGTTAAGTACCTGGAGAGTGAAGCCATACGAGCCATTTTTCTTCTCAATCACGATCACCCTTCTCTTCGATTCCGTCTCACCAAAAATCCACATTCCTTGTCGTTCCTTGCATGAAATCAAATGGCAATGTCCCGTTTATTTATTTATTTAGGTATTTTTATTAAATCACTTTCTTTTTATCAGTTCTTATATAGCAACACACAGGAAATGCTTGAGTACAAAATGCATAAACGATTTATGACGTGACTGAGATCATAAAAATAATAAAAATCACAGAGAAAAAGGAAAAAAATATAAGCATTTTTTATATAGGAAAAAGTAAAATGGATTATTTTACCTTCACACTATTTGCCAGCTCACATAGGCTCGTCGCAGCAGCCAAAGAACAATTTTCCATGCTCAGCGTGGTAGTAGTGAAGGATCCTGAAGGGGGACCAGAAGACGCACCGCCACCAACAACGTGTCCACCACTGGATGATGAATCCATTATATATTTGCTTTCCCTTATATTTGAACCTACCTAGATTTTGTACTTTGTTAAAACTTTTTTGTACAAAAATGATGAAGAGTTTTATTGCGAGCTGGATACTTTATTATTGTCACTAGTTTTAGTTTTGCAGTAACCATTTTAAAGACTAATGAAGAATGACTTTCTTTTTGGCTGAATGTTTTATTGTTGAGGTAGTTTTGTTTAGGTTTATTCACATGTTTACTGACTGAGTAATTATTAATTATTGTTGCGAATTAATTATTATTTTTTTATTGTATTGGCATGAGTTAGTTAAAGAAAATTATTTGTTTTTAAATGAGAAAGTTCATGTATTATGTGCAATGTGTGTTTCACAACTGACGGGATTGAATAAATAAAATCTGTGTTCTTAGAATTACGCTTAGCTAAATACTTTCCCTTCCGGAAGTAACTACCTTCTGCATTGCATGCATGCTTTCTCTTCTGGATTGAGCTGGACAGCTTTTAGTGCTTTACTGGTGGTATTTTCCAGCATGTTTGTATGACCTATGATATGATTCATGTATGATGGTGTCGACTGGAGTGGAGTTGGAGTAGTGTTAGTGTTTATGTGTGGTGCAGTCAAAATGAAAATGAAAAATGGCATGGCGCATGAAAAGACTGTGAAGTGAAGTGAAGTACAAGTGGATGGAGTGTTACAGTAGGAGAAGGATCTATTTTTCTTGTATTTTCTGTTACAGCAAAAGAAACCCAACTGCAAGACTGCGACTGCAAAGGAATTCATTGAAATGGAATGGACAGCCAGAAAAGAAATGTACACCGAAAATGGAATGATATACGAAGAAATACTCTATCGAGTCGGGAAGTACTTTCACTGAGGCTTGAAGTAAGTGACATGATATGATGCTTTAGTAGTAAAAGGGAATTTACTACTACAAATTCTACAAAGAAAGTACAGACGGCGACATCATCAGCTTTTTCCTTCCAAGAAGAAACATGAATCGATTGACTGTCTGGATTCGTTTCCTGTTGTCCCAGAGAGCAGAGTGATTTTGTTCCTTTCCTTTAAGCGAACTGCACTGCTACTGTGAAAGTTTCTTTAAAAGTTTTGAAATTGAAATTTTAAATGCGTCTTAAATTTTAATTATGTATGATTTTAATTATTCAAGGAAAAACTTTCCCCCGATTTAATCATATACGTATATTATAGTATGCAGAAAGCGTTAAAAGTGCGGGAATGAACGCAGCGAGTAATATATGGCTGTGGTTAAATCCAGCAAGTAGACTAAAATCCTTTTCTGCCTCTGGATGTCGTTCTGTTCGGAGATGTTTTTCTCTGACTTTCTCATATCTAGCTTCTTTTTCCCCCATGGGCTCTGGATGAATGTGCAATGTTATCGATCTGATGCACCGTACCGCCTGCGCTATATGTTTCAAAATAATATTCATTTCCCTGGTTTTAAAAATGTTTCTTCAGGGTCTCAGATAAAACACAAAATATGAATTAATTCATTAATTCCTAGTTTTTCGATAATCTCTTTTAACAACGTGGAGCAAAATCTCAATCAGCAATTTTTTAAATTAACCATTAAAAATTATAATCGTAAATCGCAAATTACTTTGTGACTTGTGACCATTTTCTGGAACAAAGTTTCTTTCTAAACCATGTAAGATGTCTTACAAAATGTTTCTGTGTGAAGTAATATACAGATAATTTCAGCAGTATCTTAGAACAGCAACAGAGCAGAAGCATCTATTATAAATTAGGTATTATGTTTGTTTGACTGTTTTTTCTCCACCCTCGAAACCCTCCCTCCATCCACCTGCATTGCACTCCATAATGCAATTTATGCAAGCATCATTCCAATTCACATCTACTCCTTACTGCATACATACAAGTAAATACTTTTATATTTTTCAGGCAGAATTTTAGCAAGTAGAGTTTTCAGTTCATTTTATAGAATCGTTCATTGTAGTAGTACTTATTTCATAAAATTCATAAAACATTACTACAAAACCGATTCATTATTACTTTAGATAAGATAACCTAATAAAAGTATAAATATAAATGAAACAACGGTTTTATTTATTCCGAATTTGGCAACATATCTAATTCAACCCGGTCTTTCAAGCATGGATCAAGATCAATCATCAAGATAAGCAAAGAAGAGTAAGAAGGGGTAGTTGGGTTAGATTGGAAATATTGGGATGATCAATGATATGATAATGTATGAGTGTGAGTAATTCGCTTGCATGGGAAACATGGATTTTGGCTTTGACAGTGTAGTGGAGAGAGTAGAATAATACCACGCACAAATAATTTGTATTATCAAGCCTCCTTCAACATTCTTTACCGCAATTCGGCGAAAAAATTATTACAAATAGACAACATAGAAAGAAAATTACCAAATTGCTCTAATTACAAAAAAAGGATGGGATGAATGAGTTGAAGTTCAGACTAATAAGTCTAAAATCTATATCATGATATTCTTGATATTATGATAGTTTAAAAGGGAAACGGTATGAAGTTTATGGATATGCATGCCTTTTTCTCTAAGTTTTAAGTTTCTTGTGAAAATAAGTACCTTTTGAAGTATTTTTAGTAAGTATTAAATACCTACCTACCTAAATACTTCATTTAACCAATTTTGAAATCGCTTGCGTGCCTGTTCTATGGTACAGAGAAACAGTCAAAAAGGGTTTTCTGTGTGATATGATATGAAATGAACTCAAACAAAGTATCTATGATTTTTTGAGCTGTGATGATGGGCATTTACGAAAACTTACAGTTGTTCTTAAAAACCCCAAAGGCTAAAAACCACGAAAAAGTTTTTTATTATGACGGATGCATTCATACCTTTTTACTACCTAAATATGTTATACAATACAGAGCAGGATAATAAAATCCGGTACATATGCACACAAATGAAATACATGCTTCATTTTCACTCATTCATAAAACACATTAGACATGGAAAGGAAATAATATGAGAGCTGAGGAAAACCTACAAGGGACACATAATCGTTGTTGTACATCGGTAACGTAGATCAACAAAGACAATTAAAATGGATACAAGTAAAGCATGCATACAAATAATTTACTCGGTCGGAGGGAAAACCCAAAGGTTGAAATCGTAATGTAATCCGTTTCCGCACCGTTTTGGTTTGTTCCAAAAGTATAATGGTTTATAATATTAAAAGTACGCAAATATATTTTATTATATTTAAACACAATGCGTAAATATTTGCAGTGCAGTGCAGAATTAGATCAAACACGGAAGTTCGGATTACGAAAACTTACTACTACGTTGCAAGAATTATAGTAAATTGCAATAAATATTATTGATGAATGGAAGAAAGCATCAAAACAAAATTACTATCAAACAAAATCCGCTACCCACACACCTCACTCAGCCCTCTACTCATCATTGCATTGCTTGCGTTTTTTGGTAGAAAAATAAAATACAGTAAAGCTTTCTTCATAGTATTTTGGTAGTAAAAAAGTACGCTAGTCTAAAAGTAAGGCTAACTAGTAGTAGTACGCATTTGATTTTTTTCTTCATAGGTTGTATACCTTTATTTCATCATCATCATCATCATCATTAGCTTTTCTACCAACTACTACTGCAAGAAATGACGCTTGCTCTCTGCGTTGCGTTTCATACAATCTTTTCACCGACAAAAGCAAAAAAAAAAACAGAAAGAAAAGAACAATTGCATAGATCAAAGCAATGAAGAAGAAAGAGAAGTAACTAAGTAAGTAATACGCAGTGCAAAAGTAGCAAACAAACAACAAGAAGCTTCAGAGATTACAATTTTACAATTACAATACAATACATACAAACTTATACTTTACTTACATGAAACTGAAAAGCTGAAAAAAATATTTGAAGAAGAAGGAGGTATGCAATACAAAACACAAACACAGCAAAAGCACCATAATGCCACCAAGCACGATACTCATTCAGTTCATGCTCTCATCTCATATCGATATCGTCGTCCGTCGCGTCATCATCATCATCAAATCAACTCACTGTAGTTGTACGCTACGCGTACGGTACGTGTAGATTCAATTCAATAATGCAAATGCAAGAGGAGATGTACAGATAGGAGCCAAAGCCATAGCCAACAACCAACCGAACCAACCGATTATGATGGTGGTGATGGGCAATTCCATGAAAACGAGAGAAGAAAAGGAAGCTCATTTTCTTGCGAGAGAGAGGAGAAAGGATTGGGTGGTGCGGTGGTGTATTGGTGCTACCGTCTCATGTTTTACTTTTTTACTTTGCTTGCAATGCTTTTACGCTATTTTATAATAGCTGCTGCTGATACGATGATGATGATGCACGCTCATGATCGTACGAGATTTTACGTCTCCCATCCACTTCATACTTTAAGAATTTTTGCGCTTGCTTCTAAAAAGCAATCTTGTCATGTTAGAGTAAAATGCTAACAGTAATGCCACCAAATACATTACGGTGATTAGTACGCAACATAAGGTCTATGTACGCTTTTTTGGTATTCGTGTAGTTCGTAGAATAGACGGGTAAAAGCCAATGCAAATGCAATGTAAAAATGTAAGCTTTTAATATTAAAAGAGTGCTAAAACAACATCATCATAGGGTAATAATAATAATAAATAATAATAATAAATGTATCTCCAAAAAGAATCGCAATAATAACTCAGTTTTTCTGGTCATCAACATAAAAAAAATTTGTAATATTCTTTTAAATTAGAATAGTATGCAAATTGTTGGATGTTGTGGTTGTAGACTTTTTTACAACGAAGACTTCCACTTCCACCTATTAAAAATCTTACAATAGTAAACAGTACAGTTTATTCTTACACAAACAGACACAGACGGACCACACAGTAGTTGTTTTGATATTTATTCTTAATTTGTAATTTACTATTACATTAAAAGTGCCTTCAAATTTAGTAAATAGTAAATATACAGTTTTTTGATTGACTGGTTAAAGCGTTTCATCACAACAACAAACAAAAAGTGAGCTCAGCAAGCCTTTGGAATATTTGTCGATTCGAATAATTTAAAAACAATGCACCTCGCTCTGCTATAAGGAGGAGCATCAGCTTTTTTTTGGTTTTGATTGGCGTTGACAGGTGCAACTTAAATTACTTTGGTGGTTCGAATTCGAATTATCTTTGTTGTTCTGTTGCTGCTCATTAATATTCAATTCAAACAAGGCATTTAATTTGCTTTAATTATAAAAAAACTCGAGGAGAGTTGAAGTTTGGGAGTGAGCAGAAGAAAGTTATGTGTAAATTTTTTCGTTGTTTAGTCAAATTACTGCTGGGGAAAAGTACAAAAAGCAACAAATGAATAGGAAGTGCCTCGAATCTTTACTACAATTTTAAGCAAACTTATTCAATTCAACCAATTTTTAATTAAATTCGAGTAGAAATTCTCATTTAGTCATAAAGGATTGTGTTACTTGTTAAAATTAATTTATTAATTAACAATTAGGCTAGCAAATTTAACAATGAACAATGCAATACTAAAAATGCTTTGTTGACGTATGTACTTTTGAAGAAACATTAAATTTTATTCTTCTTGGAAGGAACCAATTTTTCGATGAATAGTGTTTTCTGTTTTACTTTTCAATGCAAATGCTTTCACGCTGCTGAATGCACTGTAAAATTGAATGAATGAGTTGAATTACTCGAAGCACAACAGAATTTACCAGCAAGTTTAATTTCAATTCAGTGACGATCAAAGACTCAAATTCTGTTCAGTTGTATATTCATTTTCATTTTAAAAGTAATTTATTTTAGTTCTTACAGTGATTGATTGAAAACAGATTATGGTGGTTGGGTCCAACATCAAAGACTCAAATTCTGTTCAGTTGTATATTCATTTTCATTTTAAAAGTAATTTATTTTAGTTCTTACAGTGATTGATTGAAAACAGATTATGGTGGTTATGGGTCCAATATCACTCAATTTTAACAACGTTTCCGAGATTTATAACTTATAACGCTTGACTACAAAGTAGGTTATTATTAGGTTTAAAATAAAATTACATAATTACAAATTAAAATTGAAGTTTTGGCCTTGGCAGCCTTATTTTTTTCTATCAAACTAAATTGTGAGGTGGGTGAAAGTAAAAATAACCCATCGTCTCGTGGTTTGTTTGTGTAAGAAGAAAAAATACCATACACGATACGTTTTTATTTAAACAGTCGATGTTGAAGCAAGTGTCAAAGTTCTTCTGTATGCTCTAACACGAACGGACACTTTAAAAGTGAAGGTGCAACTTGTTACAATGGATTATATGGCTCCATGGAACGATGATATCAATGCAGGTAATAAGTCAACAAACAAACAATTCAATTTCAATATCCAATTCCCTTTGCATTTTAGTGTATCATTATAATTTTAATTCATTTTATTATGACATTATGACGAGAATCTACAGCTGATTCTACGAATAATAATATTAATATGCTGGAAATCCATTCAAAATACATTTTATCCTCCCATATCCGATGATAAGAAAACAAAAGCCAATAACGAGTTTTATCACTAAATCACTTAATCTTCTTCTGTCATTAACATTTGTCCCATTCCCGATTTAATAAAATAATATATGGAGATGATGTTAAAATCCTTCTCTCCTGTCCTTTCACACATCACCCCTTTTTGAAATAATTTGAAAGTTTTTCTTTAAACTTCGCAGAAAGAATTGAATGTCAATTTTCTTATCCAAAAAATGATTTGTTTATTTAGATGGGGAACTTGGACCTATTGGAGAGCTCGGACCGGGTGACTTGGCTAACTTAATCGTTAAGCTTACAGATAATGCACTGTCAGGTGTTATGTTTGAGAGGTATACTCTTTTTATTGCCTTTTTTTTAAACTCAAAGGATCGTCAAGATTCTTTTTTTTTGCTTAAAAATCTCGATACAATTTTTTAAAAATCATTTTCGTTGACATAATTTATCGTATTCAAAACAGTCCAAATTAAACATCATCTACATAATTTGTGTCTGATTATTTTACCTGAATCGCAGGAGGGTAGCAGCGCGTGGTGTCTTAGAAGCCTTTAAACAAAGCTGTTATGCAGAGGAAGATACCATGAGCGTTATCGCCGTCATTGAACAACTGGTTAATGACCAAGGTAAGAACTTTTATAGTGTCTAGTCTGCTGCAATCTGTAGTCTGTAGTTGTTATGCAAATCCAATAGTTGTAAAGTTGTAATTGCTTATAGGCATACAATACTACTGCAATCTGATGCTCTAGTTATAGCCGTTTTTCAGTATCAATGAAAAGAAAATACAGTTACATTTACTAACAGGGTAAGAGTAGTTCTGCAAAAGTTGTTTTTCAGATTTTACGCACCGTACCGTAATCTCCACAAACGTG
>JAHZNJ010000113.1:0-13847 GCA_027744475.1 Lepidocyrtus cf. sotoi NNG-2020
ATTGCAGCTTCAATATATTTATGTAAATGATAAATTGTTTTCACAGGAATGAATCAAAATTATGGCTACAATCAGTCATCGATGAACGCCCAAGGGCAGCCTGTTCCTGGTGCAGGACCCCAAGGCCCACAGGGTAATCCTGGACCTGGCATGATGCCTCCTCAGCAACAACCAATGAATACAATGATGGGACAACGTGGTCCAGTCCCAGTTCAAGAAATGTCAGGCTTTATGTCTGGCGGACCTCAGGGAACTCCTCAAATGAGAGCTATGGGCCAACGCCCTGGTTTTATGCAAAGTAATCCTCAAGGAGGACCAGCTAATCAAATGAATCCTATGCAAGGTGGATATAGAAGACCACAGATGGGTCAAATGGTTCAGGGACAAATGGGAGGACCGGGTCAGATGGGCCCAGGTCCTCAAGCTTCTGGTCAAATGGGTCAACCGGTTCATGGACAAATGGTCCAAGGGATGCAAAACCCCGGTCAAATGGTTCAAGGAGGGATGGGAATGAATCCAAACATGGTACAAGGACAAATGGGGCAACCCGGAATGCAAAATCCTGGTATGGTATCCGACGCCCAAAGAATGAGACAATTCGCTGCAATGCAGCAACAGCAAAACCATCCTCCTCAACAACCGGGAATGGGAATGGGACCTAGAATGCACTTTCAAAATCAACAAGGAAGTTTTCAATAACGGTAATCTCTGATTAGGATCCTTTTTTATTCTGATACTTATATAAACTTACTACGAGTAGATAGATACAATATACAAAGAAGAAACAAATAAATAAGAAAAAAACGAATGAAACTTGAGATGAAGAAGAACGGTATTATTGTTATTATTATTATTACTACGAAAAGATTATTATGGAGGAGGGTATTGGTTGTAACCTGTTATAATATTGAGTACTACGCACACAGCATTGAATATTATTGGTCATTTTTTTATGATGACAGTAAAATAATGATGATGATAACATCCGTTTTTAACTAAAAAGATAAAATAAATTTTACAACATAAACCTTAAAAATAGAAAGTGCCACACTCTTTTTGACGGGCTGTTTATTTTTGTGACATTAGCCATGCATAAATCTTCTAAACAATCATAAAAATGAGTGTATTTTATTATACTACACTTATGCTTAAACAATGCAACCCTTCATCATTGACTATCGGTAGCTTGCACTTTGAAGTAAGGAAAGTAGGAAATAATAGCACCTGTTTAAAATGAATGAGCCACACGCAGCCAGCCACCACCACCACTTTTCCATTCATTTGCGTACCTAGTTGAGCGGCGAGTAGGTAGGTAGGTATTAATACGCGACGAGTTATCGTACCAGTTTGTAGAAGGTAGAATTGGTAAAAAATTAATGTAATGGGATCACTTACCTTCTCATTTCTCATAAAACGAAACAAAAAAATTATCGAAATGAATGAAGAAAAGTGACATTTTTTTGAGCATATTATGTACATATTTTAATGCTAAAATTATTAGAATTGGGGCAAGATGAGAATTTTACGAAACCAATCCGGAAGTGATTCTAACAAAATCCTAATTAACAAGGAAAGTGTATTTGAGGGGCAATCTTGAAATACGTCTTCGCACTTTCTCTTTTCAACAAGACCGACTTTTATTGCTTCTTTGTGATGCTCCTTAATATTTGGTAGAATCTTCCTGTAATAAAGCATAATAATGATAGTAAGGCAAAGTAAGTATTGATCTTCGATTTTTGTTGTCTACTTACGTAAAGATTCGCATAGTTTGCACTGATAAGCCAGGAACTCTTCTTATCACCGAATGGGCTTGACATAAAATCAACTGCTGACAGGCGGCGTCATTGATGAGATTATCGGGAATGAATCTGAACATACTTTCTCCGAATTCGGGTGTGTCCCAACGATATTCAATTATTTTCCGGACTATTGGCGTAGCCATACTTCGAGGGATGTTTTCTTCGTCAAGGTTCATATCTTTGGTATAATTTTTCCATTTATCTGATGCATCAAGCATCGCAGCAAATATGGAAGTGTCCTCTTCAAGTCCCAAAACGTATTTTTGTGAAGGGCTACAAAATAAAATCAGGTTATAATATTCTTCACTTGATTTGATTTATGACGGTTCAGTTTTTCTTACGCACACTCCAAACATGTATCCAAACGGGCTGGTTATTACACCGAAGAACAGAATGTAAAGTAAAGAGACGCCGAGAAAAGTTGAAAGGAAGGGGCTAAGCGAAACGGGTCTGTTCCAGATATTTGCGATATCGTAAGGGATGGCGATTTGCATACCCATGCTAATGGGTTGAACGTATTGGCTCTTAGATTCAACATTCAGCTGCAGATTTGCAACAATTAGAAGGAATAATGCTATTGTGTACCTTATTTTATTGAAATAAATATCTAAAATTTTGAAGTTGGACATTTTTCTAAAACAAAATTTTTATGCAAACAAGTTAAGGAAATCGTGGAAGACAACAAGAAAACTGAACCACAGATAAATAATTTTTGCTTGAACCATCAAAAGGTACAAATTAACGTCTGTAATTAATATTTTTAAACTGTTTATTCCAGTAATATGGGGTTATCCCCTTTTTCTTCAGAAACGGTAATGATCATTAATAAGTCACTAATGAGATAAGGAGCCCTTTTAGTAACGGTATTTTATCGTGGCTATTCAGAATGATTCTTTTTTCCTTCAGTCAGAATATATTCTTCTGTAGTGAAACCTGAATTTCCTAAATTTGAGTGACAATGAAAAGTTTTAATATTTACTTGGGGCATTGTGAAACAGTCCTGTTAATCATAGCATTTTTGGTCATTTGCTTTCCAACTTTCTCCCTACAGCAAACGAGGGGTGAACCAGTAAATGTAGGTTTCATTGTTGCCTTACCATGGGATATATCAAATACGCTGAGAGCTCCAATCGGTGGCCCAGTATCTGTTATGCTAACGGCCATTTCCGCCGCAGCTTTACTTTTGGGGTTCCTTCTTGCACCAGTGCATTACCTTATGGGCTATCCATCTAGAATTTACCATCCAGCTCGCCAGCCTGGCCTAATAAGCGAATATTTGTACATTGATAAGACTGAAAGGAGTTTTGGTGATGAAAGTTCAACAGATCTGATAACTCTTGCAACAATGAACAACAGAAATTTGTCTTTCTCTGGGAATATTGAAAGCAGAAGTTTTAAGGATGACACAGGAAATGTTTTCACAGGTGAAGATGACCCTCTAAAGCAATCAGAGTTTCCAGATTTCATTAGCAGCGCATTCATGTTTATGCCCCAACAAGATACGGAATGTCGAAAGCTGTTTTTATGTCATGCGCATGGATTCTTGCAAAGTTTACCAGGAAAGTTTACAAAGTTTCTTAGATTTTTCAGGTAAGCTATTGCTTTTATATGTTAACTTAATAAAGGGCGTTTTAAATGAATTATCCGTTCAACCAATATTTTATATTATGTATTTTGTCTAATATTTATTTTCAGTAAAAGAGCAATGTTCGTTCCGGAGGAGTACAGATCAGCCGTAAAAGTAGGACTAGGAAGTCAGAAGGATTGTGTTAAAACTTACAAATGTCAAAGAGAAATCTCTGCAATTATGAAAGACATACTTTTCGATTTGATTTCTTCTGATTTCAAGCATCTTTGGAATCTGCGTAAACTATTTTAGGTTGCGTAATGTTTTCTTCTTTATTTGACTAATTTCTTTAAAATCGATTGATTTAATAAAAAACGATTTTTATCCTGAAGAATTTAATGACCAACTGACCAATATTTTTTTCTTTGACATTTGATTTGAACAGAACAAATATGACACGAGCTTAGGCACAGGGTACAGTATAACCTGACCTGGCCTTATTCTCAAAATAAATGATTCAAATGATAGTGGTTCTTTGAATAGTACTATCTACGCTGCGTTCGTTCCCTGTTTCATGTGACGTCAATGGCATCACTGACACTGAAGGGTGGTACGTTTTTTGGCTGGCATTGGCAGTGGCACTAGACAGCATTATGACGTTGACGATGATCGCTGCTCACTGTTTCGTCAACGAATCGCGACATGAATAATTCATAAAATCGGATACTCCTCTTACGCTTGGCACTTCTTCATTAAAACAATTGAAAGTTAAAGTTGAGAATTCCGAAAAGATTTTATTACAAAGGGGATGGATGATACACCACCAAGACACGAATTAGGAAGAAACGAAACTTAATTGTTCCGGATGTTGAATATTTAGATAATTTTTTTCACTATTTTTGGTCGATCAGCTTCAAGAATGCCTTCGCTCGTTTGCTCTTCCTATTTTGACTTGCTAAAATACTAAAAATAGCAATAATATAAAAATGGTCCCTATCTGCATTTTTTATGATTAGTCCTCACATCGTTAAGTTTTGAGAAAGGATATAAAAAATCAAAATCTAGAAGAGCACCGATATTGGGAAGCAAAAAATCAATTAGAAAACAATGCGGTGGTAGTAAATATAATTTAATGTGGTGTGGTGAAAGTCTGCTCGCTCCCATTCAAAATGACAATACTGACTGAGGGCGTATAAATGTAATGTAAGTAAATGGTCCCAAATTTTTATCAATGTTCGGGTAATTTGAGTAGCTCTTCGTAAATTTTCAAATGTGCTACTCCCGCTGTCCCAATCATTAAATCAATTTTACGCATTGTTGGTTCCATTTTGGCTAAATAATTATCGTCATCCACCAATCCGCCTATTTCAATGTATGTAAATATTTATTAAAAACTCATCATCGCTAACAAGAAGGCTCATCGTTAATTTGATCGTTCCATGTTCGGTTATTTATTATCGGTCACCCATCACCAGTCTCTCAATTTTGTTTTATTGCTCCATCATTACAGGGGGAGGGAGGAAAGAAGCTCGTAAAACTGAACCGCGGAACGATAAAACAAATTGGAATCCACCAAAACTTTCATCGTTGTTATTCATTTCACATTTTCATGATCGGATATAGCACAAAAGTATGATTCACATACTTAATGAGGGGTGGTGGACCACATGACATTATCTTCCCCTTTTCAATCGTTCTCTCCTCTATACCAGTATTAATCAAGCAATAACTTTTCAAAATACTTTCTACGCACGTATAATTCAACCAGGTTATTTGTAAATCAAATTTATAATAACGCTACAGAAGACATTAATACCTAATTTTTCCTCCACCTGGTCCCAACTACGACGTCCATGGCAGTGGATTCATCCCGAAATATTGAATCAGCAGCAACACACGGGGATTTCATTATCTGATAAGACGCGAAGGTATGCAGCAAGTAACAAACAAGACAATGACTAAATATAAAGAGATGAGAGCAAGATGATAATAATAGCGAAAGATCAAATTCTCTTTTGTGCTTGTGAGCATTATGTTATGTTAGTAGTGGGTTTGTTGTTTTCTTGCACTAGTGACATGCAATAAAGTAACAAAGGCAAAAACTAATATTGCAATAATAGCATTTTAAAAATGATGTTTCTGTTTGACCTCAGCCCTTTTTCATCAACTTGATTCAATTGATAGATGAAGAGATGGATACTCTGTTAGTAGAATTTATATGCTTGTTAGTCAATGACGAATGTAGGATCCTTATTTAAAACCCTTCACAGTTTCATCCAGAATGATATATGTATTTATAATTTTTTATGACTATGATGACTTCGGTTGTGATTGTGATATGTTTGAAGGATATGCCTATATTAATATAAAATTGGCGTTTTTGCATCCTCCTGTGAAATGGTACACTAAATTCTTTCTCGTACATTTGCAATTTCTCAATAATAACTAGGATTACTTTTTTGTTTACTATAGGTGACTTTTTCCTTGTCTGGTAAAGTGAAAAAGAGCCATGTTTAATGTTTTGTCATGTATTTGCCTTGTCTTACTAGAAACAAGCAATGTTTTAAACTTTAAAATATAGGGAGGGATAATATATGACATGACGATACCTTCCCTCCTCCTTCCTTCACTACTAAAACTATTTTTAAAAAAGTATGAATGGACAGGTGGTTTCCTCATATAAATATGAACGACCCAATTTATTTTCGGTTATTTGGTCACATCATCTCATCCGATGAAGATTGGAAAGAAAACAGAAAGGAAAACTTGAAAGTTGAAAAAAATTGTCAATGCAGTGGACAGTTTCAAGAATTTGTTAAAATCTTGGAAGTGTGCTAGAGAAAGTGTGTGAATAAGAATTATAAAATAAAATTATCAAAGACAAAAAATTCAGTCAAAATGAAAAATCAAGAGAAAAATTCAGTGGCGTTTTGTATAGGAGCAGTTGTTCTAGCTTCGTTTGTGTTTACTGTTTCCGAGTGTTCAACCGTTACGTCAAGGGACTTCCCATCTAGTGTTTCTGCGTCAGAAAGCGGAGGTGCGAAGAATGTTTTCCTCTCCGTGGCAAAGAGTTTAGCCAACGAAGCCATTTCTCAGTTCCAGGAAAACGCTAGGCGAAATCCAAGACTTGGATTTAATATTACCATGTTGCTTCCACCATCGTTAAATTTCACGGGAAAATGTGTGAATAAGAATTATAAAATAAAATTAGCAAAGGCAAAAAATTCAGTCAAAATGAAAAATCAAGAGAAAAATTCAGTGGCGTTTTGTATAGGAGCAGTTGTTCTAGCTTCGTTTGTGTTTACCGTTTCCGAGTGTTCAACCGTCACGTCAAGGGACTTTCCATCGAGTGTTTCTGCGTCAGAAAGCGGAGGTGCGAAGAATGTTTTCCTCTCCGTGGCAAAGAGTTTGGCCAACGAAGCCATTTCTCAGTTCCAGGAAAACGCTAGGCGAAATCCAAGACTTGGATTTAATATTACCATGTTGCTTCCACCATCGTTAAATTTCACGGGAACTAGGAATTTAACAAACCCGAATTCGTTTCTAGAAACTGCTGGTCAATTGGGATTCATTGGGGTAAATTAAGACAAAATTATGATTATGCGTTTTTAAATATCTGCTTTCGTAATTGTACTAATATTAATTTGTTAACGGATTGTGTTTGCAGCTTAAGGGAGGTATTTTGGGTCTCAAAGCCGCCATAGTTCAATCCGTCGTACAGGGAAATAAACTACCCCGGGAATTCATTTTTGGTTGGCGACATCGGTTCTCTTTACAAATATTTTCTTGTCGAGTCTAAATAACCTGTAATGTCTTTTGTACTAATATTTGTTAACGGATTGTGTTTGCAGCTTAAGGGAGGTATTTTGGGACTCAAAGCCGCCATAGTTCAATCCGTCGTTTTGGTTCTTTTTATTGTTTTCCTCCTCGCCGGAATCGCGTATTTCGCATGTAACATTGGAGTAATCAGTTGCAGTAATCTGGGAGGTAGCTTGGGAAGCCTTGGAGGAAGTTTAGGAGGTGGTGGGGGAGGAGGTGCACCGGGAGGTGGTCAATACGGAATAACAAATCCATTCTCAAGGTATGAGTCTCCAAAAGTTTCGAAATGAGTTAATCAAAATTAGAAAGTTTACACGGTCTCTTGCTGCTATCGTTAATTTGTTTGTTTTTTTAAATAATTTTTAATAGGACCGGATACGATTATCAGAACCTGCAGCGTTCAACGTCAGCAGTGTACAATGCAATAGATGACGTTCAGAAAAAATATACTTAATTTACTTCAACTAGTTCAATAAAGAAAACTAAATGTAGCGTACAATTAATGTTCATGACATGACATGAAGTAGTAAGCTTTATAATAAGCATATTTGTTAGTTTTTGAATGTAGAACTTTCTTACCATAATATTTTATTACACAATTTACTAGATTTGTTATGATCAGAATGTTATTTATTTTTATTTATCCAGATTTATTGCATACCTATTTAAAAATTATAATACAAAGAAAAATAAAGAAGTTTATTGTTTTTTAAACAGCATTCGTGTTTAAAATTATAAGTCGACACGCGGCAGCCTACAAACAAACGCTAGTAACGCAAGTATGGATGCACATTTAATCTTTAATTATCGTAAAAACAAAAACCTCTTCATAAAAACTAAGTAAGTTTAATGCTGAAACCTATGTTGGAATTTGTAAACATTTTATAGCTTACAAGAACTTTCTTTCATGTAGCTTCATGAACATACGCTGCACCAAATTTAAAGCTTTGTCAGTGCATCGATAAGCTTTTGCCTTGCAAGTTGCAACAGTGAAGACGAATTGTTGAAGATAATCTTTCGTTCTTACATCCATGTGTCTCATAATACCCCATTCATAATTAATTTACTACTACTATTGTAGCATCGAACAAGGAGAGCACAGGCTCTTCTCCGATGCTCTTGTAGGATTCAGTCCGCTTGTTTATAACAGTTTGCTCTGCTCTCCAGTTTAAAGCAATCTTTTTATAACCTTGCTTTGCATAAGAAGCATCTCATCGCATCAATATTGATAAATCTGTTCATTCACTTTCATATGAATATGCCTAAACTCTCCCTAACTAGTTTTGTTTTGTTTACCTTTTCTTACCATTCACCCATAGCGCGCAGCGTGTGCAAACATTTTTTTTAAAAGTAGCATCAAATTAACACTAATTAACCATCTTGTAAACGCCGTCATGTTTTGAAGGATTTCCTTCTTGTTCAAATTTCACCTTCATTTTTTTCTCACTCTTAGAAAAGAATCTTTTCTGTTTTATATCTCTTCACGCTGACGCTGCTGCACATCATCAAACATCAAAATTCTTCCTATTTCTGCTGCATCGCATAGGATTTCCTTCTGTTCAAATTTCACCTTCATTTTTTTCTCACTCTTAGAAAAGAATCTTTTCTGTTTTATATCTCTTCACGCTGACGCTGCTGCATATCATCAAACATATCAAAATTCTTCCTATTTCTGCTGCATCGTATCATCACACTTCTTTGCAAAATCCATTCTAATCTATCTTTCCTCTCAACATTCAAAGTTTTGCATTTTCTACATCATCAGCAGATAATCCTTTAACATTAAACATGAAAGTAATATCCAACGTCTCTACATTGCACTCATATCAGAATATTTTATGTATTTTTACAAAACCATTAGAAATATCTACAGTTGCCTTTACTACCTAAATGTTCCTTTCACTATTTTGTAGCATCAACTTGAACACAAATTTTTTATAAGGATTCTGTCAAAAACAACAACATCAGTACATTTTTATGACATGAATGAGCGTGTGGCTTCGTACTTATGGAAGGAAAAGAGTTTAGAAAAGAAGGATTGTGATGGGATGAATGATGCTTAAGTTTATTCAACGCGATAGAGGAATGTATGGGTGCATAATAAAATACAAAATTGTATTGATGAGATTTCGAACGCTGAGTGAGAAATGCAGCAATAAGCAGCGTACGCACAAAAAGACAAGAAAGTTCTCAAGATTAAACGTTTTTTTCGAGAAAGATGTACCTCAGAAAAATCTAAAACAAATGCAATGCATTTAAACATCCACAACGCAACATCTATTCTTCGAAATGCATCCGTGCAGTTAAAATGTTCGAAATGATCTTGATCGTCTCGTCATCATCTCATCATCACTATCAACACATCAGCAGCATTATCATTAGCTATGCACGTAAAATTTGTAAATAAATAGAAAGAGTATAGAAGTTTGGATGTAGATGTTTCACATGCGTATGTACACAACAATTTCAGAGTAAGATTAAAGACATGACATTATATTTACAGACATAACACACACGTAAAACTTTCATTTCATTTCATAAGGTTAGTGATACTATGATACTGATATTGATATCAACATCATTATATTTGGCTTCGCAGAAAACATTTTTTTTTTTAAATCCACTCCTTCCACTATCACACACAACCACTGCGAATGTGCGAATCAGAAAAACATTTTTGAATGATCATTATTCTACTATGATGCATTACTTACTCATATGCATAGTTAAACGTGTGTATCATCGACTCATCATCATCATCATCCCATTCATGATCAACTTTAGCTCACTTGCAAACAAAACAATGCTCATGGATGTTGATCATCACATCGCATCGCAGAAGAAAAGAGGAAAACAAACTTGGGCAGCAGGCTAAAAGTCACTTAAATTTCAGTAACAACAAAAACCACACGAACCAGTTGCGGAAAAAGTTACAAACAAACAGAAACAGCTTCAGAGGAAACGAAAGGGTTGTCTCTGTGCAACAGCAGCAGAAGCACTTGCAGTTGTGTTTTTGGAGGTTGAAGTCAACTTCTGAGAATGTTTTTGGCTTTGAGGATGATGATGATGATTATATGATGATAATAATAATGATGGCATTATATATGCTACTGATGATGATGATGATGATATGGTATAGACCAAACTTGAACGCTATGATGATGATCATGAAAAATGTTTGCTAATATCGTATGTAGCATGCCATGGTTCAGTCAGAGCAGAACTTTGCTGATTGTGAGTTTCTGTAAAGAGTGAGTAATAATAATAAGTAATCTAGCTCTAGATAAACCAAAAAGTAATGCACATGCATTCAGCTCTCATACATAAACATGAAATCATTATTAAAAATATTCTTTTACTCCTGCTCTTCCATTATTACTATTACTACTACTGTGTAAAAAATAACTAAACTACTGACTGACTTTTTTTTACAATTGCTTTTTGAACAGAATTATTTTAAATCTTTTCGTTTCATCTCTCTTTCTTTTTTACTACACGGTGTAGATGATGAGATGACTACTGTCGAAGTAGGAGTTGTTGGTGAAATGAGCAAAATAATAATAATAAATATATAAAAATAAAGCAGAGATTTACACAGAAAAGTTTATGAGTGAGCCAGTGCCAATGCCAAACTTTTATGTGAAACATTATTAAAGGAGAATCATAATAAGGTAAAGCTGGATTTATTAAGTGCATTTTATATTAAATTTAAAGTTATGTACGATTAAGTTTAATGTTGAATCATCATATAATCTCATTATCTCAAGAATGAGCCAATTGAAATTGAAACAGATTCTCAAAAGAAAGAGATTCCGTTTTTATTTTGGTCGAGTAGTGACCTAAATGCACTACGCACACATTCCTATTCAGGATCAAATTCGCTAACATTTCAGCAATTTAGTTTTAAGTTAATATAATGGGAGTCCATCAAACGGTTTGGTGGTTCCCTAAACCAAGATGAATATGTGTGTTTTGCTGATGGACTGGTTAAATACTTAATATGAGTGCTGGTGATCTTGTGATTATGCAGATTATGTTCTTAAAAACTTACNTCACTAAACCAAGATGAATATGTGTGTTTTGCTGATGGACTGGTTAAATACTTAATATGAGTGCTGGTGATCTTGTGATTATGCAGATTATGTTCTTAAAAACTTACGCTAATAAAACTAATAAAACTTCATCTTCATAATATCATCTCAATCATTTACGTAGTTGTTATTTATGGCGTAATGTTAATTTGATACAAGTATAGCTACAATATGAGATGCTTTAAAATACACACTATAAAGAGCTAATTGTGCGTTTCCTATTCAAGTTAAAGTTCAGTTCAAAATCTTTTATTCGCCTTTGTCCCATATAGTACAGCAAATATAACGACTCGGTTGCATTTTAAAGTTTAGCTCATTCAGTTTTGTGTAATATAACGTAGTAGAAATTATCCATGTTATTTTATAATTGTGCTTTAAAAAGATTTGGTTATTATTACTAAAAACTATTTGAAAATTACACATTTGAAAATTTTGCACAAGTTTAAACTTTTGCATAAAAGTAAAAAGGAAAGAAACAACAAAACAAGAAAAGGTGTACTTAAACCCCTTTTATGGTGTGCTTATATTTTAAAAACGAAGGAAATTATCATTTTACGTTTAATAGTTCATTATATTTTAAATATTTTTTTATTTAGGGGGTTATGATTTACGATTAGGATACAATTTTTGATATTATACAATAAAACATTCTAAATGTTTAATATCCCTTTTACTACTTCATCATGTGAATAACATTTGAAAAAGGAAGATGATTAATGAGTAGAGGTTTATTGGGTTTTGTTCAATGCCTTTCTGCAAAAAGAAAATTGTAGCTCTTCATAACAAAAGGGCGTGAAGCGTAACGTACATAAAATTAGCAGTAAGTTAATAATAGCTGGCTTAGCAATGTAATAATATCATCCTTAATTCTTCTTAAATTCGTAATATTTATCAATGCTATTAATCAGAATTCGTTTTTAAAAATGTAACACAGCACAACAAATACACAGAGTCCTATTCACAAAAACCTCAACAAGCCAGACGCTGCGCTGCAGACACCACAAAAGATGTAAAACCTTGCAATATTAATTTCTAGAGATACCATTAGTGAAGTGATTGTTGCATATTGTATTTAGGAATTAAACAGATTTACCTACACAGTACTTTTTGCATGCACAATTAATCTTATAAAATTAATCATTGTTATCAGAGAAATGCACATTTCAAATGGTAAAATTGTTTAGGTAAAGTGGGAAATACATATTGTACTAACCTATCAATTCACTCACTCACGAATTAGAATTACTACTACATACGTACGACTGTTGTAAAGTCATGTTTAAAACTTTGAAGAGTGCAAAACTAGAAAGGGTTAATTTAGTTTCTTTTTTTAAAGGAAAAAGAAAATTAATATGGGCTGGCTCTAGTGCCAGTCAAAAAAGTAGAAAATATGGCTTAAGTTCAATGTTACAGGAATATACGCTTTATGTCAATCTGTCACCTGTGGCTTTTCTGGTTTTTCTTTGGAGTTTTTTGTGTGGTGCTCGTGCTCATGTGTCTTGAAGTTTATCGGAATTTTTTTATCTTATCTTTCAACTAGGACCCTTGACTCAACTGTTTTCATCAGCAAACATAACCATCCATCAACCACAAAGAGAGGAAGTTGTAGCAAAAATTCACACCTAAATATTTGAGCCATTAGCTAATGTGAGTAACGTGTTCGTGTCAGTGGCGAAGCGTCGTGTGGCCCGGCCCGGAGGAGAAACTGATTAAAAATTTTGCAAAACTCTGCAGCAGAACCATTGGAATACTTTTTTTATTTTTCTTAAGAAATAGCGTAGTCAAAATCGACGAAGCCCAGTGAAGTGTGCTAGCAATCAGGGACAAACTCTATTCGGCAGCGAAGCTGCCGACGCAAAATTTTAAAACTACTTTCACGCTCCTACTTCAATTGGATTCCTAACGTAAATTGCTTAAAAACCGATAACCTTACTTCAAAGAAAATAGCATAATGAAACTTTGCTTTGCAGTTCAGAATCTGAGCATGTTACACTAAAAAAAAAATTATGCCATGCTGCGTCTCATTTTCAATTTTGAGTATTTTTTTGTCTAAATTGCGCTGTTTTTAGTTTAACGTAGTGCAAAAGAAAATTTCTTTTGCGAATATAGAAGTGACAAAACCTCAATTTTTAATCATTTATCAGATAAAAAAACAGGAAGCATCACCAATGTTTAAAAGAAATTCTTGCACTTAAGTAAGAAAGATAATGGAGGCTGCTTGCTGTCACAACCAGTTTATTTTTGCAACTTTCTTCATCATTTTGATTGAGTAATATAGATTTTTCTTGGATTACGGTTGAAAATTTGTTGTTTTGGAAGCTTAAGTTCATTTAGTTATTTGTCATTTGGTTAAAAGATAAAATCAGAGTTGAGTTAAGGTGGCACAGATTAGCATACGATTAAGAAAAATCGCTAAAATGATTAAAATTATTATAACGGGCAAACTGTTTTCTCTCTTGCTATCGTTTTTCTTTTCCCTCGAGCTATTTAATGTTGCAAAGTTTTAATTTTTTCCAAGGGCCCGGCCCCCTTCGGGGCCCGGCCCGGAGGAAGCTCCTCCGCTGTCCTCCT
>JAHZNJ010000114.1:0-22184 GCA_027744475.1 Lepidocyrtus cf. sotoi NNG-2020
TAAATTTATTGAATCAGCATGAAATGAGTCTTTAGCAAAAACATTCGCAAAATGATTTCGAAGATTATTTAAAGGGGCAGTAGTAGGTGACGAGTTTGATTTTTTGTTAAAAAAGTTCACACTTGACCAAAACGATTTCGAATTGTTGCATGACTTCAGTTTCTGATGTAGTTTGATGAAAAAATCATCCTTTAAATCTTTGTTTTTATTCAGATATGCATGCTTGGCCTCAAGCATGTCTTTTTTTCTTGTAAGTTTTACAGTGATGTCATTATAATAGTCTTTTCTAAACACTTTAACCTTATATCTATACGCTGACCGAAGCTCTTTTAGTTCATTTGTCTGCCAAGGCACTCCCACACATGACGATGGTTGGACAGTTTGAGTCTTAATACCAGCTAGGGCAGCTGCTTGATAAGTAATGTTGCAGAAACTGTCATAACTTTCTATTTGATTTATCCCATTGACTAAATTTATAAATTTTTCACGAAAGATTTGATTATTTTTTACTGTGAACTTTATTCTCGGATATTTTATTACACTTGGGTTTGCTTTGACTGAATTAGTCTGAAGTATAATGGGAAAATGGCATGAGTACGGATGATCGAGTACTTGAAAGTTGGTTGCGTATTTTATGAATGCATCATTTATTATGCATAGATCTACGACACTGGCTCCATTTCCATTTACGAAAGTGCTTGCACCAAATTTATCATTTGTAAAAGAGCCGTTTGCAACGGTAAAATTTTCTATCTGACTAAGAAGTCTACGCCCACGCTTATTCACTACTGAATCTGAACTGCTCCTTGATGCATTTTCTGTTGCGCATTTTCCTATTCTTGCATTGGCATCTCCCATCAATAAATCTGGCTGATTAGTTGAAAGCTCATTTAAAAGATGCTCGAAACAGTCATTATCTTTCGGAGACACATACACAAATTTAATTTGCACAATTCTATTATTATTGGTAAAGTTTACATTGATGTTGTTGGAGTTTACTTGAGAAATTTTTACATTTGTTAATAATTTGGATGTACCAATTACAAAACCGGACATTGCTCTACCCATAATGGAAGTTTTAATTGGATTTATATAAGTTAATGCATAGTTCGACTCTAATTTCTTAAAGGAGGATAAATGGCTGAGCCTTTCCTCACCACACCATGTTTCCGCAAGACAAAACACAATAGGTTTTACATTTAACACAACATTCACTTTTTCATTTATATTTTTAATTAAACCGTCAACATTCCAGTACAGTATTGTTGAATTAGTGGACTGTTTTCGATGGTCAAACCTTCAGATGGAGTCTTCTGCAACGAGAGCATCGTTGGAAAAGGAGTAATTAACTCCATCAATTGTTGCAGTAAGCCGGCTCATATTATATCTTACTTCCTTTCCTTCTTGTTGCGCCTTTTTAGCTTCCTGTTTTAATCGAAAGCGTGCCGAGAGTACCTCTGGGGGTACAAAATCATTCACAAGTCATTTACAATTAACTTAGCCAAACAACCTTGAAATATATCTCCTCGTTAGATAATTTTGAAATTCATACTTTAGCAAAGTAGATCAATGGCAAATATAAAAATTTTTAGCGTTTTTAAAAACAGGAAACAAAAATTGCTGACTCCAGTTAATATTTAATTTTCCTTCCAATCAATGAAATATCTTCGGAAAAAAGCAACTTTAATTTATGAGCCTCTAATGTAATAATATGCATACTACAATTTTTGTTTGAAAATGTATTATGCATGCATGTGGCATTTTCAAAAAAATCAACAATAAAAATATACATCGAAGCTTAAATAATATTCGAATGTGCGATACCCAGCAATAAAAACACTGTACGAAATTCTATCCATTTCCTTTTTTATTTGAGAAAAATATTCTTATACCAAATCAAACCAACAAGAAAACAAATAAAAATCTGATTAAAGTCAATAAATCTAACTTTTTTTCAATAATTTAAAACATTTCTATCTCAAAATAAGTAATGGAAATATTATATGGAATTCTGATTGTTTTATTTATGCTTTTCTCTATTAAAATTATTAATTCAATTATTCGATTAAGTTTTAACAGAGGCATATTTCAATTTCAGTACTATCGTGTTTTCTGTTTTGATTTCCAGTTACAAATATTAACAATGACAATTTCAATCAAGCCAAACAAAACATCTACTTGGTTAAATTTCAAGTAATTATAATATTAACAGCTATTGCTGTTTTTCACTGTCGCGTACTGACGAATAAACGTTAGATTCAATTCAATCAATCAACATTACTACTACTACGTCCCTCTATGCAACAAGAGATTATCAAACTGTAGAAAGCCGAGACGTTGTAAATGAAGCTCAATTGTATGGCTGTCGCTCGCTGCAATCGGCTTTCTTTCATTCTTCCATCTTCTTCTGCCATAGCACACCGCAGCCCGCAGCAGCGTTTACTTGCGTTACTTACTTACTTTTACTTACGACTCGTCGCAAAGTCGCAAACACGATGATTTTTCGATTTTGCACATTAATACCAGTCAGACAAGACATGAAAACACTTTAATGCGATGCTTGTCGAGAGTGTTTAATCCGTTTATTATAAATAGTAAATGTCCCAAGCGTTAAGTAAAATATTTTTCATTTAGTTTGCTGAACTGTATTAGTTGATTACGATGAAATCGTGCTTTTTTATCAGAATCGAAGATTAATACATATCTCAGGAGTCCTGAAGCCAAATTAAGATTAGGACTCACCGTGTAGTTTAAAGCCATGGAAGTAACTGTACGTCAATTTTATTCTTTAATGCCTTATTTCATACCCGGTAGCTAACTAACGTAACAGCGACAGCGATAAGGAAAATGAGAGCAGACACATGGTATAATATTTATTTTCGAATTTACTTTGTCCTTTCCTCAGGAACTAACTCATTCATTCACGCCATCGCACCTTGAGGTGTGAATGTTTAATGTTTACACAAAGGTACGTAACAAAGATGATACAGATCAACACTTTGATTCGATTCGATTATCAGTGTATTTCGAGTTTCGAATACCTGAAAATACATGGTAGTGTAATTTTGTAATACAGTACAGCACCTTTCTTTTGCTTTATTCATTTCCTTTCTTGGTAGTTTTTCTGCACTGTTTACTCCTTTCATTCGCCTATGCCGCACGTCACACCACACGCACGCACGGGAGGTATTAAATGGGTTATTGAAATAAAGACACGACAGTACGGTGCGCCGTGAATCTTCCGTCGGATTACCTTCAGAATGTTGAAGAAAGTTGTAGAAATATTCTATAACTTTTTGTAGGCTGCTATTACCTTGTATATGAGAATGAATAGGTGCGTTATGTTATTATATCGCTATATAATTTGTCTTTATAGCATATCTGAACGGCCTAGGTGAGTTGACAATAATGCTAACACTTGTATCTATTTTTTTGTGGGAACGGCAGTCTTGCTTTAAGCATTTATTCCTATAAGCTGTAAATTTATCGGCAAATAAATTAAAATATTCGGTTTTATAGGAACTTTCCTTATATTGTTTTCAATAGTAATGAGGTTTCTTTCCGCATTAGTGACATTTCATTTTTTTCTTTCTGCTATAGAAGGATCGATTGTTTGCATAAGAGCTAAATCATAAAAAATACCGCTTGTTTATTCGTCCACGACCAGTAAGAATATATTGCGAGTAAATGCCGTTGTGATGCTTCCTTGTACTGAGTGCACGATGTGAGTGAATGCCAATGGCATGACTAGGCATTTTGTCGCTTTTCTATTACCTAGTAATGTTTTTAATGTGACAAAATCGTAAAGGGACCTTCGTCTGTGTTTATTGGTGGGCACTATTAATAAGAGTTTCAGCGAGAGACAGGGAAGGAAGACACAAAATGGCTGCTTTTATACGTTTTTTATCCTGCATGTCCTTCATTTCTTTTCTTCTGCCGTTTAATTTTCTTTAGGAATAGAGCGATCGCTGTGCTTTGCTACTTTCTTTAGAAACGTACTTTTAGGGGCAATAAATATAAAACCTGTCTTCGAATGCGAAGGAATGTAAAATACGTTTATAGAAAGGAATTGACAGAAATAAAGTAAAAAATTCCACATATTGTGAATTTCCGTGCTTTATGCGCAATTCAAAATCGTTCCAGCTATCCAGTTCACGTTGCGTTGCTGTCATGCAAATAAAAGCCTGACGATGAAGAATAAATGAGTGAAGGAAAAGAAAGCAAGCAGACTGCAAGAAAATACTACTGGTTAATAAAAAAATCGATTTGGTTAGGTTTGATTTGCTTTTAATTTGCATAAAGAAAAGTAATTAATGAACTTGAATTTTTAACGAATTCAAAGCGATATCAAATATAAGTTGTCATTGTTGTCACTAAAATTGTCTGCAAGATATTGAAATAGGGTAATATTATTTCAAAGGGAACACAAAATAATATTTTACTTCTAGTTCCGTATCATTTTTTATCCAATTTTATTGAAAATTGTCATCTCTAAACTCGATATGAAAATATTGGCGAATTCAATCTTTAGTATTTAATATGTAAAAGACCACGACAGATTGTCAATTATTCTTTGTTGATTAAATTTTAAAAAACGGCAATATTAAATTCTTTTTTAAACCCTTCGCTTCGTTCATAGCGTAATCCTTTATGTAGATGGCGGAATCATGAATCACAACCGAATTGGTTGACCTGTCCCGCTTGCGCTGAAAAATTCATAAACTAGGTAATGAGCAATGAAATATTCAGCACAAAAGCAAAGAATCCATTTAATTTCGTTTCCTGAATACAGAATCATTCGATGAAGTCATAAATCCTATGTAATTCATTCAAATCAAAACTTTACCCTACTACACAACTCTTTTTCCACAATATATGTTTAATTACTTGAATTACTTGTACAAATCCAGTCAAACAACTTCGGTATGAAAAGAAGCTCTGTGTCAATACTCATTATCAGCATTCATTATATTATTACTTTTCATGTCAAGATGAGCATTAATATTAATAGACCCTGAGATAAAGATGATGATCCGATCCCTTCTTCTTGTAAGACAAGGGGTAAAAGAAACGAAAGCTTAAGTTGAGCTAAAACATTACAAGAATTTTAATTCAGAGATAAACTTAAAATTTTTTTTTACTACCTAAGCATTTTTAGTAAAAACTTCTTTTCTTTGATTGCAACTGCAGAGAGAATTTTTCAACTTTTTGTACCGACTCATACACATGATGCACAAGTAAGCAAATGATGATAATGGTACAACAGGAAAAGCATTTATTTCCCAAATCGAGAAATTCTGTATTTTCCTCCTTACAGCAATATTTTTTTCTACGTCTGCGTTTGAATGAATGGAATGAGTACAATTTATGCCGAATTGATTACCGACTCTAATTTTCCTAACATGCCTTCACAACGTTGCTGCTGTTTCTGTAAATCGTGAACAGGAAAACATGCCGTTGATAAGTTTTCAGCACAGCTACAGCAGAGCAGCAGCGTACGATAATAAGTAAAGTAAGCAATAAACTAATAAAAGTGAACTTAAAATGTAGATTTCTGCTTACTGGTTATAGAATCATAAGTGGAAATATTTTCATTATGAGCAAGACGAAGTTTTATTATCGAGTAATTCTCAGAAGTGCAAAGATCTTTTAGTCAGCAAAGTAACTTTAAACTCGGAAATCAAAACCCATTTAAACATTTCTTGAGTATTCATACAAACAAGCATCACGTTAAGCAAAAGGAAAATCAGTCGGCATAATCCAATTTTTCAATCTTTTTACTACATTATGTACCAAATGGGAGGAATACTTTGAGTTAGTAACAGAAAATCATTCCACGTAGTATAAATGTTTGACTTATTAACTGAAGTGACTTTATCGAACAAGAAAGGAGCGAGTGCTTTTCATCCTTTCTATTTCCTTCAGAAACCTACAACCACAGGATTGCAAATGCAAACTGCATATGTACAATATTATCATTTTCCTACTTCTCTGTCTGTCTGCTGCACTACTGCTGCTGCTGCTGCTTGTTCGTTTTTTAACCCTATTCATTGAGTAAGCTCATTACATTTTACAGTATATAAAAACAGTACAGAACAGAGCAGCAGATTGAACGAACGAAGAAAGGGTGGATTTTTACTCAACAACCTGCTTACAAAAAGGAAGGAACACTTACTTAAACTTTTACTTGATGATACTACAGCAAAGCCTATGTTGCATTTTGTAACTCTTTTTCATATCATATCTGACTGAACTGATTGATGAAGAAACACTATGAAAATGTGTGGACTAAACGCAGCTATGCAGACAGAGAACCTTGGTAGTGGTGCATTACTATAAAGGTACATGAACACGGTGCAACTTACCACTAACTCGTTACAAAGGAGCTACTAAAATTTTTGCGGATGTGTTGTTGGGCTGCAGCATTGCATTGCATATGTAGAAAATTACCATTCATAGAGGACTACTGTTACTTTCCTCATTTGCTTTTACATTATTCTCCATCATCACGATCATCATGATCATGTAGACCTCTTTTTACTACATATCGGGTCTCATCCTCATCGTTTCTGTATTATCGTCATCGACAAGCTGTTAAGTTTGTAGAGATGTTCAATGCTTGCCTGCCCTGGCCACTGACCCCCAACAACCTGACGAAGAACTGAAGAAGAAGCAAGAAAATAAGAAGAAGAGTTAGGTTGCAGCAACCTAAAAGGAGCTCGGCTTCTTCGCCTAATAGATTATAAAGGAGATACGAAACTTACAAGGAAGATTCGAAAAATTCAGAAATTGTAAAAAAGGGAAAAATTTAAATTCATAAAACTGTGTGAAGAAGGAGGAAGAAGAATGTTCCTCCTGCCACCATTGCATTATTACTGATGCAATTGCCACACATTATTATTATTATGAGCCAACAAAACCTATACGATATAACGAAATACGAACTAACTTTCAGCAACAAACCAACCAGTCGAATCCTCAATAAACTAAACGGCAAAAACCCTCTCTCTCTACTGCAACAACTTAAATTCCTCCTTCATTCACTCTCTTCTAAACACAACAGCAACATTACAATTTACTATAATAATACAACTTCAAAATATGTAGTAAAATATATATAATAATATACTTTTACATTGCAAGAAAGAAAGAAAGAAAGGAAGAGAAACATTATTATTATTATCCCCATCATCCTCATCATCATCAACAGTCAAGAAGAAGACTAATAGTAAACCAGCAGCATTTACAAAACTTAATAGGTCTTGTGAGTTTTTAATAGGCTACTACAAAGTATTTTAAAAAGAGAAAGATTGGAGATAAGTCAGGCCGAAAATATGTTAGGAAGATAATATTTAAAAAATATATTTAATAGAGCACTGCCTATATAACTTGCTGACACATGGTACATTCAGTCGTCGTCAACATACCAGTTAGTTTTACATTAGCGTATTTATATAGGTCAACTCGAACTACTCGCTAGCCGTAATAGATTTTTTAGGGTTTGCAAAAGAGAAATAGAAGTGAAAGCACTTTTCTAGTAATTGCTGTGCTCGTGTTAGAAGAGAAAGGATAGGTTAATGCAGGCCAGTGAAAGAGTTTTTTTCTTAAAATTAACATTCCAAAATCGTGAATATTTATATTTTGTTAAGCAGAGTTAAATTTACATGCAGCTGTGTACTGAAGGTCTGAATGAGCCTAAATATGTCAAAATAGGCCAGAAACATAGAAAAAAATTTCCTTGCAATTTACCGCAATATGTTTAGGATTGCTCTTTGTGAGATAAAAAAGGTTTGAAAAAGTAACTTACTGAGAAGAGAAAGTCTGTTATTAGAAAGGAAAAGAAGTTATACTTATATTTTTTTAAAAATCTGTTTGCAAAGTGATAATATTGCAAAATGGGTAAGAAGAAGAGTGACATTTACGTTTGTTTCCAAATCCTGCCTTATAAGAACAAAGCGAACAAATCAATATTCCAATGTAAGTTCTGTGATAGGCAGTATTTACAAAATGCGACCAAGATGGAGAGTCACATTATCACACAATGCCAAAAGGTAAGTATTATACAAAATTTTATTCATTTATCAAAAAACAAAAAATTGAAGAATATCACACAATTTTTTTATTTTCACAATGCCAAAAGGTTCCTGCAGCGATTCGCGCAAGTTACACAACCAAGCCGGGAAATGGTGGCGTTGTTGGCGGTGTGGGTGGAAGTGGGTCAGCAGCATCACTAACGGGACTCAATTTATCATTAATGAATAAACATGATGATCTGGATCTGAATGAAATGATTAGAGACTACAGCGACTCTTCTGCTAGCGAAGCACCTGAGCAAATGGTAGTCAACGTTAGTGTGCCTGGAATGTTTCGTATTGGGAAAGGCTCTTCAGCAGCTGGAAGCAGTGGCAGTAGTGGAAGGAGCTCTTCAAACAATCACTCTCCTTCTGGTTTGGCAATCACCCAAAACCAAGGTAGAACGATAAAAAGTAAAAATTCTTTACAGCAATACAATTTTATTTCTCCACTTCCTTTCCCTCTCACGTTTTTTAATACGCCGACACTTCAAAATTTGATTTCAGCCGACTTCAACCAAAGAAGTATGCAGATCCGTGCTTTCTCCCAGCTCGTGGCAGGAGCAAATTCTTTCAACAATAATGGCAATGGAAATCAAAATGGTGGTGCTGGTGGAACTGCAAGGAAACGAGCCAAGCTAGACAATCACAACAACAACAATAATAACAACAATAGCAACTTAATAAATAATAATTATTATACACTTGGAGGTGCTGGAAATCCAAATAAAATTTTAATCAAGCCAAGTCATGGCGTCCCTACATCCGTGATACCAAGTCTTGGAGGCGGTGGTGGTGGTGGTGCTATTAGAAATAACGTAAATAGAAATAACTTCTCTTCTGGTACATCCGCAACACTTACGACGGTTGGTGGGGGAGTGGCAGGTGGCGGCGGAATTCGGAAATTAAAACCACCACTTCATCTTGCTGGTGCTACTATTACCAAAAATTCTAGTATGTATAGTAATAATAACAACAGTGTCAGTAGATTGAAAGAGAAGTTAAGTCGTGAAGAAACGGTAAGCAATTAAGCAGTAAATTGTGGTTTGCATGCAATGCAATATGAAAAATTGTAATGGGCAATAATGATTATTATAAAATTACTTTACAACCTTTTTTTTATTTATAGATTGAAATATGGAGACTTTTGGCCAGAGCAATTTACTCTTCAGATGTACCTGTCACTATTCTGGAAAATGAGCATTGGATAAAAGTTATCCAACGTATGCCTTTTACTTTAATTTGACAAGCCCTTAAGTAAACTTTTAATCCGGAAATCTTTGCAAAATATCTAACAATAATTTGATAATTTGATGTTTTTTAACCCTTTAGGCATTCAACCAACTTTGACATTGCCAAGTACAAGTGTAGTAACAAATGCTTTGTTGGATCAGGAATATTCCCGGATAAGCCAAGATATCGAAGAAAGAGTAGAAAAGTCCCATTTTTCGGTGCTCGAATGTGTAACCGTGCCTGGAAGTCGCTTGTGAGCAGCAAATTACTAATATTGATTTAATGCAAACTCATACATGAAAATTCTTAACGAGACATTTTTGCATGCAGAAAATAAAAACACGTCAATTTCTTTTTCTCATAGGGACGAAGCCACATTAGTATTTTATCTCAACTGTGATGATTACCCAAATCCATACCTGTACAAGACACATCGAATTACTGCAGATTCCGATGGCTATACAAAAGACAATCTCTCAAAAATTATTGAAGACACGATACTGGATATAGGACTAAATAAGGTTGTAGCATTCATGAGTGATTCAGCTCCGGAAATGGAAGCTACATGGGAAATACTACGTGATAAATTCCCCGGTTTGCTAACATTTGGCTGTGTGATTCATGGATTAAATTCCATTCTAGATAAGATTCTGACACTGTCCGAGATAGGAAAAATGATCGATATAATAAAAAAGTTGTATAATAAAATTGAGAAATCTCATGAGCTAAGGAAACTTGTAGAGGATACTTTAGGAAAGAAACATATTTCTCCGTATGAATCTGAGGAAGATTCTTCTTCAACCGGAAGTGGATCAACAACAGCAGCAGGCGCCCTAGCTAATGGCAATGGCAGTCGTAGTATCCCCGGTTGTACTAACAATAATAATGTAGCTAACCTTAACAATAACAATATTCCTAGTAGTAATAATAATAATTACAATATAACGTTGTTGACCAAATGGAAACTCGTTGGGAAACTAATATCGCAGCTGATCTCAGAGAAAGCAATTTATCAGCAACTATTAGCGAAGCCAGATGCAAAGAAAGTTATAGACGGGGCGAGTTCAGACTCTCCCAGTGGAAAGAGTGATAGAAGCCTTAGTAATCATTTGAGCAGCGAAAGTTTCTGGACAAGCCTTCATAGTATAAACAGTATAATAGTGCCTTGTCTTCAGTGGAGGGAATCTATGAAGCCGGACCGTGACTGTTCCTTAAGTGAAGTCCCGGAAATTTTCAAGGAGTTGAAGTCCCTCCTCCAAACCCACGTTCGTAACTTTCCCGTTGATGACACAACTAAGCAAAGCGTTCAAAAGCATTTCCTCCAGATACAGAGGAAATGTGTAAATGAAATCCATTTTACTGCAAGTCTCCTCAATCCCAGTCATAAATTAAAAGGTGTGCTAACCGAAGATGAGGAGGCGCAAGGGATGGAATTCCTTACTTACTTCTGTGATTCAAGAGGCTATCATACGGGATCCATTCTGAGGGAATTGGCTGAATATAAAAGCATGAATGGTGTGTTTGCTACGGAGAAGATTTGGAAGTTGGGGCAAACCATGGATGCATCCACATGGTGGAAAACAGTGCCGGGGGATTCTGCATTAACTAATATAGCATTGTCTCTCACAAAAATTATACCCTCTTGCAGCATTCCTGAACAGAAAATAGTTAACCCCGATTATGGAGAACTGTTGGATGCTGAAAAGTCAGAGAAACTGGCTTTTATTCAGTACAATTTGCATAAACCAAGGAAAACAAAACTACCAAAAACGAATGTAGTTGTGCAACCACCGCCAGAGAAACCAAAAGAACCACCTGCACCACCAGCGCGTAAGAGTTTATTAAATTGTTATTATAAAATGTTTGCATTTTACAATTTCGGACCAGAAAAAAATGAATGTTTTTTTCTTGCCTTTTTACAGCAGTCCCTGCAAAAATCGAGAAACTAAGAATAAAAGTCCCCAAGAAAGACGTAACAGAATCTCCTGCAATGGATCTGTCTGCAAGATTATCTGGTTGCTCTCAAGTATCAGACGAAGAAGAAGAGGATGAAGATGAAGAATCTGGGAATGAAGAATCTAACTCTGCTGGAGCAACTAATGAAAAGGTAACTATTCGTAAACAGCCATCTTCAACTTCACCAACTCCCAACAAACAACAACAGCAACAAGACGACGACCAAAGTTCTGATGATGGGAGCACAAAAGACGACTCGTCATCAGATTCTGATGATAGCTCTTCAGATGACCAATCTGACTGATATAAAAACCACTTGGAATAAACTATTTTACATTGACTTGTAATGATTTGAATCTGGTTTTACGGTTTACACAATGCCCAAAATCATTTTTTCAGCAATTTAATTTACAATTACACTAGCCAATCAACAAATAAATAGCATTGCAGTGGCAAAAGAACGACTTTTCTTTATCAATCGTAATCTTGAAAAAAACTGACACACATGGTATATAATAGAATACTTTTTTGCAATCGTAAGTAATCTCCAACTTTCATTTCTAAATGAGAAAATTAACTATGTACTTTTTTTACATGTAAGCACAGCTTTTTTAAACAACTCAACAAAATCTCTGTATTGTATTGTATCAGATCTATGCACTCTCAGTTTGTCATATTTGTTACGGGGACGGCGGATGTTTGGTAGAATAAAATGTTAATCTTACGCTGCATATTTAGGTGTAATTATTGCAATTACTTGTTGAATTAAGTTTGCGCTTCAGCAGCGAAGCATTCTTTGGTTTTCCGTATAAATAAATAAATATACCTATAACCCATTCCATAATATGCAAATGACACTTTATATAATATAAATATAAAATACTATTGTAGATACGAAACAGAAACAGACACGTTATTTCTATCAATCAATCAACTGTAATAATTACAATTAATTTGTAAATGTAACTTAAAATGGTACTATTACACATTACACTATTTATATACACGCTAATCAATGGTACGCAATTTAGGTAACTAAAAACAAGCCGAAGACAATGATGCTGATACTAATCAAATACTAATAATACATAATTTATTTATAAAATGGTACATGTACACTTTACAAACCTAGTTTAAATCATTTAAATTATGAAACTTTTCACTCTAGCTATGATGAACTTGAAATGATAATGACATATGAAGATGATGATATGTATGTCGAAGTCGAAGCGTTAATTCCAATCAAGCATATTATATTTATTCTGTGAATCAATCGCATCCGTTATTGCAGTTACTTACTTTATTACTTAAGTTAATTTTTTGTGGTCATCATTTACCAAATTTAATTTGTCATTATACATTTTATTTATATTTAACTTAATGATTATTATACTAACTGATACGTAGAAGTAGTCGAATTTACAGCTTTTACTGTCATAATAAGAATTCTACATCCGAAGTTACAAGCAAACAAATGTTTGGTAGGAAGACGACATGTTAAATACAACTATCATCAATGCAATTTTTTTTATTTCTTATATGTTTTTCCTAAATTGAATATTACGTAATTCTATACTAACGATATCGTTAATATAACAAACCTTGCATACGAATAAGGTTTGTGACGAAAAGAACTTTAATGTTATTGAAATTGTCGGAACAATAAAAAATAAAAGTTAAATAGAAAAATTTTATGCGAAACTCATTTTATTAGCCAATCGTGCATTGTTCTATTTTAAAAACAGTGCATGACACAATTTACTCATGACAAATGGCATGGCATAAAAGGATATTTAACCTCTGTTTCTTAATGGTCAAGCTTTTAAGTAAGTGAAAGTTAATGGTGTGATTTAAAGATAATTTTGTAACTGGAGCTGGTGCAAACTATCAGATTTGCCTTCCTCTTCTCTTGTAAAAGAAAAGACGGAAGGAAAACATTTTCCAAAGTTTCTTGCAAAGTTAGAACGAAAGATTTTTCATTACAAGTAAAAGTGAAGAAGCCATCAAAGCGTGCATTCTAATTCCATTTCAACCATCATTAAGCAGAATTAGAGTATCAGACGTGGAGCGAGCGCTATACTTTTGCTCCAGAGTGACTATTTGGTAAGCTGTTGAAAATATCCATAATTTCCGTAGGTACTCGGGCATCACTTAATGACATATATGTAGTATGTACTAATCGATTTTTGTCTCAATGGACTACATATTTGTATCATTTTAAAAAACATATCTCATCGCGTGTTGAATTAGGGATTGTATTCAATTTCATTTCATTGGAATTGTTTTTCAGGCTGGTAAATTCGTATCTTATTATACTATTGATTAATATAGATTTCTAGGCTTGTTTGAAGCACAGAAGGAAGAGAAAGGAAAGGGACTTTTTGTATTGAACACAGAATAAAGCCTTTATTGGGTTGCTGCCGGCTGGCTGTTGTAATTGTGAGTGAAAGCAAGGAAAAATCTATTGTAACTCATATTGGTAAAGTAATATACGGTTATTTACCAAGCGGTTTTGTCCAGATTCTAGATAGTCGCATACTCGTATTGGTATAGTGGCAGGGAAGTGGTCGCAAGTCGCAAACAGATTGCTGAAGCAACAGTTTACTGTCATTTTCATTCAACCCGGATTACATATTACAACATTTAAACAATTAAGAAGTCAAAATTTCCCAAAGACTTTTTCTATTGGGTAAGTAATCTGTTGCACAATTCTAACTATAACTAATAGCCTAAGCTAGTTTTGAAGGTTAACTCAGAAAAATATAATTATACGATATACTTTTATGGTAATATGTACCTACATGTGTGCATAATAATATCTGTGATTATTATGAGCATAATAAAAGCACTATCGTAAGTAAGACGGTATTGGATCCGCTTTAAGTTAGCTTACAAGATAAATCTGAATGAAAAACATTCATCAAAAAGCCAAAAAAATAGTGAACTTGTTTTGGCAACTAAATGAAAGATTATTATGGCCAATTGGCTAGCCACAATTTTAGGATAGAACTTTGAACATTCTCAGAGAGCGATATTTTTCATAACTGCATTAATTCCAAATAGCAAGCTTCAATAATCAGAAACCGGCCAACAGTCTGTAACCTTCGTCCGTAATTTCATCCGTTCAGACTAGACAAATGATCAGCTTAGTTAGTTGAAGAGTATGAGAGTGAGAGTTCATTAACTATTATAAGCAATGAACATTTAGTAGCTGACTTGGTTATGAAATGACGTACGCGTACATATCAGTATTTACGAGGCTTGCGTGCGTAGCTGTACTGTTTCAGTACTTAGTATACTGCTGTAACATTAGATTTCTTAAGATCTCTCTGTCCGAATTAACTAGTTTCATTTCCATTTCATCCTTCATCAACAGAATACTTCAACTTTGTTATGAAAGATTTGTTCTTTTTTTTGTGCTGGATACACAAATGTTTCTATGAAAAAGCTTGCTGGTTTAAAAAGTCTTCTCTTCACTCACCTAAAGCAAACCGTTTGTATAGTATCAATGCACAACATCACACAATTTTTTATTACTCGGCACAGGCATTTATGTTGGTATGTAATGAAACAAAAATACCTGGATCGATCAGTGATACTTTGTTTATCCTTTTGATTTACTCAGGCCTGGCCTGTCAATATGCCACCCGACCCGACCACATAGTCATTATCTCATGCCATCAGATAGATTTGCTAATTGCAATAAGAACGGCGGGGTCAAGTTGTATTCTTTGTGCTCCTAATATTTTTACAAATAAAAGCATTGCTTAAATCAAAACTTAAAGCTTGGCATGGCCAATTGGCCATGGCTCAGGTAGACAAACCGACGACGACACCATCATACCAATAATAGTTTCCTTCTATCATCCATCATCACAACAAATCTTCCGTTCTTTGTTGCATGCTTGAGTACAAAGAGAATTTACGTATAGGATTTTGTTGTTGTCCCTGTATCAGTTACCTACATTGAATTCGCACACCTCCTCAAATGAGTTTACAATTCATATTTACATAGGTACCTACACCACATACTTTTTGCATTATTGCAAAAACTTAAACACAATAGGGTCTAGTGCAAAGAATGAAAATAACGAAAAAGTGCAAAAACATATTTACTTTCAAAAAGATCATGCATCCTTCCTACCTAACTGCTAACATCTATAACACTTAGAAAATGAGAATGATACACAGAGACGGTGGTACTGGCCCCCGGCAGACCAGACAACTGTGTTGAAGTCTTGAACTACTGAAGAACCATTATTAGACGAAGACGATCATTATCATTATCATCGGCTGGGTCATGAAACTATAAGAATCTATCCGCCACATTATATGAAATGAATACTTATCTACTTTTGTACATTGCATATTGAACCAAATCTATCTAGTTTAACGAACAGACAGACTTTCCCAACATTTAAAAATGAGTTGCTTTTCATGATCTATCCTGTAAAATAATATTATTATATAGTTAAGCCCTACATTATTTTTATGTTTGATGTTTCTGCTCATTAATGAGTAGTAAGTATGATTCCTTCTTTAATATTTTTCAATTGTCGATGCATGTGATGCGATGCCGAATGCCGATATCTGAGTTTTTTACCATAGGATATTTTATTGAATGTTGTAGCATAATCCTTCTCTTCCTCCTCTAATACAAAAAAATGTAGGGTAAAAGTAACGAGTAGAGAGAGATTAGGGATGATATGATGAACGGAAAATGCTTTCATAGAAATACCTTTACACCTTTTTCATGAATCCGTATTATGCCATAATACAATACCTACACAATTCATCATGCCACCACCGCACCACCACATCCGTTTTACTTTGTACTTCACTTTTTGGCTCTTGTATATCAGCCAGCTTATGTCAGCGCACACCATACCCTCATCAAAAGCGTAGGCATTCAAACCTCATGAATTCTCTTCTTCATTTAATTTTTTTACAGTTTTTACTCATCATAGCCTAGCTGATGGCATAATGGCATGTTATTTGTAGTTGATTCATTGTTATGTGATTCCAGCAGCAGATAAATAATATATTAATACGTATAGTACGTAGGTCGTAGTAGGTACAATTGGATAGGAAGAGGAACACGAAAAATATTTATAACATTCAGCTTGCATCTGTTGTAGAGAGAAGAAGAAACCTTTTTCACGTTACGTAATAAGGTTATGCGCAGAGGAGCAGCAGTAGCAGACCAGTTTGCCGTTTCATAAAGTTCCAGTTTGCAATTACTTACTTCGCATCGCACGAATCACATTTTTCGCTAAAAGTTGCTTTTGTGCTTGTGAATCTTGCGATTTCATGTAATCTAGTCTTCTTGAGTGAGTGCTTTTGACAGGAGAAGAGACTAGAGCGAGAGCCGTTGTGTGTGAAGCCATTCATTGTGGTATATCATTCTTTTTAATGCATTTCAATTACTAATTGGTGATTGAATTCACTTGAAGTTAAAAGAAAGGTCTTGAATCGTGATTGTAAATATTGAGAAAGTTCATTTCGGTTCATTTTATTTGTATAATGAACAACGCAACGCACGGGCACGAGACAATGCAATGAAACAAAAATTAATTTTAATACAAAAACAATGAGAAGCAAAAGAGAATTCATTGTGTAGTGCAGTAGCAGAGAGCGATGGTGGTGAGTGGTGATGCGAAATGCGAACCGTATATTTGCCGTTGCGTTGCCCTCATGAAATGTGTGTTACTTCAGATAATTTATATCTTCTCGCTTAACTTACATTAGATTACTGGTTGCTGCGAGTATTTATGATATCGGTTAAGATAGGTCAGCAAAATTTAATCAGGCTCTGTTTAATCAACTGTTTTTGTTTCGTAGATAATTTTGGTTAAAAGAAAAATTTACTCACTCGAAAGTCCTTCATGATGCGTGCCTTCTTGACAAGACCTTCGTCGTCCTTTCTGCAGCTTTCCAAGTTGTCCGCTGATAAGTCCCCTTCAGCGTTTGGTGCTTGGCGTCATAACTGCGGGATCTCGACTTCAGCTCCTCTGATTCCAAATCATGCGTTGAAACCCATGAGCCCAAGAGGTTTCGCTGTTTGGAACATTCGACGAGAATCTTCAGACGCTTTTTCTGGTCATACAACAACTACAGCTGCAAGTACGCCAACACCTACGCCAGCACCCCCACCAGCTGCTGCAGAATTAGTAACAAAGCCCGTCACATCTCCTGTTGTGCCACCAATTGCATCATCAACATCAGTCCCACAGAAACCGCAGCAGTCTGTTGATAAGGATAAAAATGAGATTGACTATAGTGCATTGGGAACTACTAAAGAAAAGATCGACATTGATGGAATGCTGATCAATTGGGAAAAGATCGGAACTGGTGACCACGTAGTATTGATGCTGCCAGGAATCATTGGTAAGTAATATATGATATATTATGGAAAATGTTGGGAAATGCCGGCAATCCCAATTCCAAGCGATAAATTATGTTCTTGCTTATAATAAGGAAAGTATTTAATTTTAATTTTTAATGCCCAGGTTGCATAAAACATGACTTCATTCCGCTCTTTAAGAAGATGGATAAGAAAAAGTACACTTTGGTTTCATGGGATCCCCCAGGTAAATATGAAATTGAGAAATGAATGATGCGAAACTGATTTTTGTTCGTATATCGTCATCACTCATTACGATTGACTTTACCCATATATACCTACTAATCGACATTCGGCTTATATATATATTATTTACCTTTATTTCACAGGTTACGGTTTGAGTCGTCCCCCAGAACGAGATTTTTCTGGAGTATTTTATAGAAGAGACGGTCATACGGTGGTCAAACTCATGGATGTGCGTAAAAACTTTTTATTGACTTATGAAAATGCAACGTTTCTTTTTAATTGACAAATCCACTGATTTAATCGTCGTTTGGCTAATCTATCTTCAGAAACTGGGGATTGATAAATTCTCTATTCTTGGATGGAGTAATGGAGGAATCACTGGAGGCTACATAGCTGCCGATTATCCTTCTCGGGTCAAACATTTGGTAACGTGGGGAGCACACGCATATGCCGATGATCGCGCTGTGATTTTCACACAGAGTAATTTTAATTCGAACAAATCTATCTCAATATATCTTATATTTAAAGGTAAGCGGCCCATTAATATATGCTACATGCTGCAAATTTATGGTTTTGTAGTAATGGGTGACCTGGATGTATGGTCTCCAAAAATGTTGGAGCCAGCAGTCGCTATGTACGGCAGAGAATATCTTTTAAAAATGATGAGAGACTGGCATCAAGCCGTTTCTGACTTCCAAAAGGACGGACTTGATTCGACCTTCAAAGAAGGATTGGCCAGGATTACTTGCCCTGCTTTAATAATTCACGGAGAGGAAGACCCCGTTTTGGGAGTTGACCATGCAGAATTCATGAGAGACAACATTGCTAATGCAAAGTAACTTATACAAATATTTTAACGCACAACTGCTACCTGGTTTGCTTTGTATTGTTTAACCTGAAAAACGTCATGTTTGTTACAGGATGTGGATAATGCCCAAAGGAAAACATAATTTGCACCTTCGGTACACAGACGAGTTTTTGCAGGAAGTAACAACGTTCTTAGAAACATAATTTATTTATAACATTTGATTTTTTTCATAGAATACACACCTTATTTTCTTACTTGTACGTGGTACGTGTGGTATAAAACTTTATCTTTAGCCTACCTATTTCAACAGGCTAATTATTTTTGATTTTAGTTACAACTCACAAATATGTTCCTTAATAATTAATGATTACAATATTATCATGAAGCGATTCTGGAAGTGATTTTTTAATTTACTTTTTAAAAAGTATAATATCTATTATAATTTTGAACAAAAATGGACTCGTTAAGGATGGTTGCTTTTGTTGTAACTATCTCTCTGATTTCCCCTATGCAATTTCTAGGTGTCTTTGAGCATACAAACTGGTACTACTGTGTGTAATTGTGATTATTATTTATAATTATAGATACCGTAATAAAACAAACCTATTGTTACATATTAAAAATTGATCGTTACAATTAATATTACTGAAAATAAACTTTTTTGAAAAATATAAACTTGTTGAACTGATTTGAAATCTGCTACATACTGTAACATACTACTGGGAGTCGGTGACGACGGTGAGTCTGTCAGTAAGGTTCCAGTCTTTCAACACTGAAACATAAATATACATCCATGCATTAGTATTAGGTTCTTCCTTCACAAGGACTACAACTAAAAGTGCTTTCAAACTTTTGCGAATATTATAAAAAATAAAAACGTTGCACCTACCCCTAAGTTGAAGGTCTCTTCCAAGATTTACAAACGGAAGGAGCTCACACTCCTGAAGGGAGATTTCGCCCTTGTATAAGAAGTTAATAATTTGTTGTAGACTCGCAGAGCATGCGTCCTTAAGAAATAAACAAGGATGTTGTCCAGGTGGGGTTTTTGATAATAGCTCGTTCAACAACGGTGATGCATAAGACAACAGCATTTTATGAGCTTTAACATGGTGGCCAAGATCACCCCCAACTATTGTAACATCGGTCGGCGCATGTTCCCAAGAAGATATGGAAGACTTAGACATGAATACTACATGGTCCATCCACTTCAATCGTGTAATGCTCTCATTCTCACTTGATTCTGGTGGTGGTGATGCACCGTGGAGTAGAGGTGAGGTGGGTAATTGCTCAGGATTAGGATCCGAGTCAGCGGAAGGTGTGCCTGAATAAAAAAACATTACATATTACATACCATAAAATAATGCTAGTAAGAAATTGAATTCGTCTTTTGAATTTTTGTTGTTATTGTAGAAATGAGTCATGAACAAATGTACAGATACAAGAAAGGAAGGACGTACTTTGCCTTGGAATATTTTCTATATACGCGCAATTGATTAACGCATTGTAGTTTTGATTTTGCAAAATAGAAACTAAGTTTTCTTTCCAATGATTTTTTATTTAGCATACGCGCTTCTTGGTTTAAAACATCTTTAGGACGAAGTACATCCTTGCTTTCTTGAACGATCCGTAATTAATTATACATACCGTAAACTCGTTTGACACGCTTCGAAGGTGAACATAAAGCTGGTAGTTTGATATTCAAATGGTGCACACTTCTCAAATGCTTATGCATTGAGGAGGTGGAATGTGAAGCTGAATATGTCAGGTTTTTTCCGCACAGCAAACAGCTCGTCTGGCGTGAGTAGAAAGAAGTTAATATTTTTTACGATTTCTAAGGTAGTTTAAAAAATCATTGTAAAAATTAATGAACTTACAGTTTTTCTATCCTCGGTTTTAGTGAAATACTTCCAAACTTTTGATCGAACTAAATAATAGATAAAAAGAAAGCAAGTTCGAAGAAAGAACTAGTACATGAGTACTGATCTACAAAATACAATTGAAAGACTGACACAAGAAACCTACCACAAAAAAAAGATCAGCAAAATTAAGATATAAAAGAAACAGATTTATATCATGTTTTTTTCTGAAGTAGAAAATAAAGATATAAAGACCGGTCGCGTTCGGTTCGACTGCCGATAGTATCGAAATAAATATATATTACCAGGAGAGAAAGACGTCTTCTTTCCCTGAATAATGTCAGGAGAGAGCGATGTGGATGATAACGATGACGATTCACTCGTTATAATACTTGATTCATCTTCGGTGGTGCTGACATTAAACAACGACCCCATTTTTGTATTTAAATGGAACCGAAGAAGAAAACGTGGTGCATGGAATGGAGGAAAAACTTTGATAAAAGATCAAAGAATGAAGAACGAACAACACAAGATAAGGAAACCGCTTAAAATGCTTTTCCTCTTCTTTAAGCACCACGCATCGCAACACAACTAAAACAATGCAGTCGCAACAGCAGCAGTCCAGTTTTCAGTTTTTTCGATTCCTAATTATAATTTCTAAAATCGAATCCAATATAATTTTACACAACAAAGAGCAAAGAACAGAACAAAGAGCTTTTGTGCTTTCACATTTTAAACAGCCTAAACACTAAACACGTGTCAAACTGAAAACTAAAAGCATTTTCAATTCACTTTTTTTTATTCCTTCCACCTGCCTTTCCAGAGTTCTCGTTCTCACCTCAGTACTCTCGGACTCCTTGCTCGGACTCGATTAAAAAGGAAACGATGATGCGATATCGACAGGGCTACTCAACTTTTTTCTAATCCCAAACGAATCCGTTTTGGTGCCTTGTCTTTTTCCACTAGCCAATTTAATGGATTCATTCGATTTCATCGACTGACGCGGACGGACGGACGTGGACGGGACGGGACTACTGGGATTGCTTGATTTGATGATGGATTTTCGTTCTTTTTAATATTCTCAACGTAGTATAGTTCTGTACTTATATTGCAAATTATAAAATACGGACTACTAATCCGCTCAATTTATCAAGGAACAAACCGTGCATAGCCATGTATTCATTCACGTTTGACGAAATAGTAACAAAACAAAGTAGGTAAAAACTTAAAGTAGTAGTATATTGCAAGCAACGCAACGAACAAAGGTTTCCTCTTTCTTTGATTGTAATGTAATACGACTTTACTTCATTGTGCCCCACTAAAGTCAAACTTTTACCCGCAGATACTTTATTAGCTGAAACGAGACTGAGACGAGAAAATTGTTGTTGTTGGGCAAAAAGTTTTCGCAAATGTCACAGTCACCACAAGTGAAGTTGCTTTTGTGTTTAGGCAAAACTTACAATTGAAACTTTAGATTTTAAATCCCGTTACCAAACTAGAAAATGGTAAACTTAGCAATCAGAATGCTGAGAAACGTTTTTAAATACACGCACCCATCAAAACTCAGTTCTCGTTCTCACCTCAGTACTCTCGGACTCCTTGCTCGGACTCGATTAAAAAGGAAACGATGATGCGATATCGACAGGGCTACTCAACTTTTTTCTATCCCA
>JAHZNJ010000115.1:0-15120 GCA_027744475.1 Lepidocyrtus cf. sotoi NNG-2020
TTTTCTTCCACTTTTCATCCAATTTTTTCTTCCCGATGCGATGTGTAAAAATGAAATAATTGGTATCTCTTGTCCTTAAGATTTTTTCGATGAGCGTGATGAGAAACCGAATGGAAAAGTTGCATGTTTCTGCTGTTGTTGATGATTCATGATATGACTGAAATTGGAATAATAAGGCAAAATGCTTGTTGTCCGTTTTATTCAACGCAACGCAACGCAATGCAGTAGCAAAGCAACTAAAGAGCAGTGAAAATGAGAACTAAAAAACGAAACAAGTACCAGACAAGAGGGTAGACAGCTCTCCTCGATGAATAATCATACTTTTTCTTGTAGTAAATATTTAGTGAAGTAATTTTCACGAGAGATTAGCAGGTTTTGCCGCAAAAGTTGATTTAGAACGTTGAGCGATATACATATCTGGCTCTATCTCGCTAATAATATTAAAGTGTTAAGGAAATGTCTACTTATTTTTTATAAATCGGAGGAGTCGCCTCCTTCGATATGTGATGTGATATGAGATGGTTTTACTTACTTCTGAATAATATTTACTACCAAAGAAGAAAAAAATTTTTCCTCTTGCTAAACGCTCCGACTCTCTGCATGATGTTATTATAAAAATTGGATGTTGACTTGGCGTTGCTGGATGAAAAAAATATGATGATGAGTTTTTTGGAGAAAAAATCACGCACGCTTGTTCGTGATAAGTGGTTTATCCTATAAACTGCCACTTTCTTATAGGAAGCAATTCATTACGCACTTTTTTTTACCTTCGAAGAAACAGTCATATGCATACGTAAGAAAACAAAATAGAGATTCTTGGGCAGTTTTTCAAACCTGATTTACCTATGCAGTTTAGTATTTATCGAATACGAGCAAAAAATTCTCCTAAATTTTGGTTTAGGTTTAAACGTCGACAATAAATATATTTTTTACATTAAGCTCGTACGGCAATATAGATCATAGGAAACAATAATTGTTGTTGTTTGCTCCATAATGAACTCTTTCAATAAAACAGTAGCAATTTTCTTCAATTATCGCCTCAATTATTAAATTCCACTCTTCCTTTCCTTCTGATATGAAATGACAAGATAACGTTTATAATATTTATTTGATAAGAATTAATCGATTGTTGTAAAAAATTCCAACTAAATGTTGTCACTTTCCTAGTTTCCGTATAAATTATCTTTACTACTACTACAGCCACTGCACTGCCTTCAGCTAAAATCAGAAGAAAACTTATTACATACACATTAATTATGTCAAACAATGCAAATAACATGAACAGAAGTAATTTAAGCGTAAGTATAAGTATTATTCCTTCTTATCTTTTCAATTTCATGTAAAGCGGATGACAAAAGTAGTAAACAGAAATCAAGAATTAGTAAATGATAAGAAGAAAAAATTCCACTACAAAAGTACAAACTTACATTCTTCTCTTGCAAACTAAATTATGATTACTACGATGAGGAGAATGAAATTAACAAATGTCAAAACACCTACAATTCTTGTTTTTCTCATCATCATCATCATCATTTTATTTCGTAATATATAACTTCCGTCCGGAAACTACTCGTCAGTCGTCATCAGTCAGTGTGTGTGTGGTAGCAAACAACAACAACTTCTTTCAATTACAAGAAAAATTTTTTGCACAGATTCTAGATACAAATCAGTTTTTATTTTACGATATGATAAACGGAAAGGTTAAAAAACCAGAGAGAGAGAGAGAGAGAGAGAAAGAGAGAGAGAGAGAGAAGAAAAATATTAAATACACAGAATAAATACAAAATCTAAATTGTTTTTTAAAGAGACGAGGTGGACGACGAGTAGGAGGAGAGGAGGGGTAGCGAAGAAAAAGAAGAGAAAGTGAAGTGAACTAATTTGTGTAGTGATAACATTAAATACAATCTCACTACTCCGCTACTATCACTATCATTAGAAAAAAAACACGAATTAGTCTAAGAAGAGAAGAAGTAAATCAAAGCGAAATATATAATAATAATGATGATGGTGATAAAAAAAATAAAATCACTTTTTCTACGAATGCTAATGATGGCTCTCAACTCAACTCGACAATATTTTTTTATGCAACAGCAACAGCAGCAGCAACAACTCTCGATGAACTAAACTAATATTTATCTTTTTTGCGAAGTAGAAGTAGAATGAAAGAAAAAAAAATTATTTCAAATCGTGAATGGTATTCACGGACGTTTAAGATAAGAGAGCAAATGAGCGGGTGGGTAGGTTCTGAAGGTATGATGTTGCGTTGCGGTGGTGGTGGTGGTGGTGGTATTGTGGCGGTGGTGGTAGTAGTGGCATGCCTCCTTTATCTTGATCATCGTCATCATCATCATCATCATTGCAATTGCAATTGGCATCATGAGAAATTGAATAACGAAACGAACAAATTAGTCTGATTGTGAGAGCATTCTTCTATAAAGTTAAAGGTAGCGCTCAAAAGTAAAAGTAACTCGTAGCAAGTCACATTTATCTACTACAATGTTGTTGTTACATTACATTATGTAAATTACCTTTAAGATAGCGACGCTAACTCAACGGCAGGTATTTTTTTACCCTTTTTGCTAAAATGAAGCTTAAAAAGTGAAGTGGAGTGAGTGACCAACCCTTCCATTTCCATTATTATTTGTATCTTTGCAGTAGTAGAAGTCGCTCGTAATAATAATTTTTCTTACTTTTGTGATGTGATGAATGATGATGATATATTAAGATTACGGTGGTGGTGGGGGAGGACAAAAGTTAAGACATTTATATTTATCTTATCTTTACTTTAACTAAAGCATTTTAAAAGAGAATCACTTTCTTCTTCAGCCGTGTGCAGAATCATTAGTAAAGCAAGCAAAGTAGTGGTGCGGTGGTGGCTGTTTTGTTCAAATAACTATTTTTTTACATTTACTACAGAATTGTCCACAAAATCACGTTTCTTCTTTTTGCTACTGATAATCTGCTACGTTTCTGCTACAGATTTTATTCGTAGTCATCACATTGAGATTGTGATTGAGAGAGGAGGACTAATTCATTCAGTCATTAAGTTGTTGATGATGATGATGGAATAGAGCGATATTGACATCATTATTTTTTTACTTGAAACTTAAAATGAAGAAAATTAGTTGAGTCACCTGTGCATTATTTTGCTTTGATTACGCAAGAATTACCTTATCTGGGAGGAATGAAAAGGGCAATTAGGGACCCGCAAAGGGATGATTTTGCAGAAAAAAATGGTCAAAATTGGCATTCGTAAAGATCGGTTTTATACTTAATTTTAGATTTTTGCAAGGCAAGAGCGAGAAGCAATTTACAGGGAAGCAAAACCTTCAAATTTTTCTTTGAGAACCAAACACAAAAATGCTTAAGTCAAGGCTGCCTTAAGGTAAGCTTTAATTTAAGCTTTTGAAGTCCCTGCCCAACTCAATCCATAACAAAAAGAATTCCACTTCGTGTTTTTGCAAACTAAAACGCATGTACGAATTACAATGATGATCCAATGAAGATAAAATCTATGTTTGGACTATTTTATGAGATTAGCGTGACTTCCTATTCCAGCAAATGAACTGTAATTTATTGCAATAAAAACTAAGAAAAAAACCCACAATGACCATTCACTTAACATTAACAAATATGAATTAGTCATTTCCATTGTTGATCAATGGTTGACTAATTGAGCATAATGAAAAGTACAGATTCCTTCGCGATAAACCACAATTAAATTCAATCGTTGTAATTCGTACACTCCTAAACTTTATTGTTGTTGTTAGCTGGCACCATACAGCTAAATAGCTTAAGCTGTTTCCTTAACGGGGTTAGGTCCAAACATTGTTTTTTATATTCGAGAACAAATTTAATAATATGTCATGCTTCATTTAAGATGAAATATTTGTGTTTGTTGCGTTTGTGTTGTTATGCGGCTGCATTGTGGTGGCGGAGGTAATTTTTACGATATATTTGCATTCTAAACTAATTTAGCTTTTAGGAGGGCGTGTGTTTAGTCATCAAGTCATCATCATCATCATCGTCATCAAGATCAAGGATTCTCTTTTTCTCCTACTAATCCTCATCAAAGGAGTCATAAAATGAAGGTATTTAATAGCTTAAACAAGAGTTGAATTAAAGCTTCATTCTGTTCTGTTTGAGCCTAGGTAAATTTTTATTTTACCTTTATCTTAACCACTCACTTTGCACTCTGTTGAGAAATTACCCTGATTTGGAAAATGGGAATGACTTTTTGTCAAATCTATATTACCTTCCTTTACTCCTTTTAGGAAAGAGGTTTAAAAGTACAAAAAAATGTTTTGTGATTTGAGCGAGGAGTGAGCCTTTGAGCCGGTCTCAAGAAAGCAAAGAGCTTTATAAAAATATTTTAGCGAAGTAAAAGAAAAAGAGAGCCAAGCCCATCATCATTATCATATAAGCAAGCAAGGTTGCTGCTGATGATTCTCTTTTAAAGAAAAATTTTCTTTTGGAGGTTACGGTTACGGGTCTATTTTGCGGCCCTGGTCCTGTCGCAGTATTTTTTTTCCCTACATTCTCGCTAACATGGACAGAGGACAGCAGATATAAAAGCTTTATTATTATTATTATTTGGGCTTATGTAAGGCGATGTAAATTGCAAATATATAAAAGAACTTGTGTGGTGGTGGCGGCGGTAGTGACGGACATTTTCACGCCCACACACATATAAATAGCTATATTGATATTAGCATTGAATCTAAAGTTGGTTGCTGCACTTGAATTTTTTTTCCTTTCTTTAAAGAAATATTCGTTCGTCTACTTCGTTACTTTACGTTCTGATTGTTGACAATTGAACTGACTGACCAAAAAAGAGTTTTTTATTTTTTGGAGGGGCAGCAATAATACAAAAGAAGAAATTAAATTCAAAAGGAAAAGGATCATTATAAAAAACAGAGAGATAGATACTAAATACCCTGTGATGAGCGTACCACCACCATTATATTATTATTTATCATTATTATTATTGCAATTGTGATTGCGATTACTTCTTTTTTTGCTTTACCCCTTTTTGACAGCGCTAACTGCCCAACTGCGGCTTTGGCTGTGTGTAACAATTGAAGTAACGGAACGGAGGCCAAAATATTTTGCAAAGTCATTCTTTATTGCTGCAGTGTGCTGGCGCTATCCATCCCAGTAAAATGCAATAATAGAGCAATTTGCATATAATCTGTATGAGCATTAGTAGAATTGACTGGGACATACATGGCATTGCTCACTCACTCTTCTTTTGTACTGATAGATCGTTAAAGAGTCTAAAGTTTCGTTCCATTCTTAGCTCATACTATTATGTCGTATTAATTCAATGTAAAGGTTACGCTTCAATTACAACAATATAAAAAAAGGGGAAGAGAAAAAAGATTAGGAGAGGCGAGCGTACTCATTCACTTCTTCGTAATTCAATAATAGTCCGGTGGTGCTCGTAATCAAAATCAAAATATAATATTTTTTTCATTCATTTCATGAAGGTTATATAAGGAGTGAGGCTGAATCCTCCTTCCTCTTACGATTAGAAGATCATTGACAGGCCAGGTCGTTTTTCGTTTTGTAATAATAGATTTTTTTTCTGCTGAAGTCTTCTCTGAAATGGATTATCTACATACTCACTCACTCCTACTCGATCTAACGGGTTTGAAGTTTTCATATCAATTTATTCCGCCTGATCGAATTAAGAAATGAAATTAGGCAAGGTAATAACCCTTGGCATAGATATTTTTCTTTGGCTATTATATTCAAATTTTAGCAAAAGATACACAATAATATTTCAAATTGGCAAATCGACATTTCCTCCTGTGATGACGACAATGATGTTGATCAAAGATGATAATGATATCAGAAAATGTCATCTTCACAATTAGCTTCCAAGTCTGTCGTCACTCTTTTTCCACGTATTATAATAATATTCTGCATATTATCCTATTTATTTACCTAGTTAAAATAAGCACGTGTCAATTACCTTCTTCTTCACACCTTTTCCTCTTTGGCTTGAGTCAATTGTTGAGCTTGAGGGTAGGCATACGGTTTATATACCTACTTTTTTAAAAGCTCATATGCATTGACAATAAAAATGCAAATTGGAAAAAATTGCAATAAATCGCGAGGCAAATGATGTGCATTTTCTGCGTTGCGTATGAGTATTATTTAAAAAATGTTTAATATTTGTGGAGTGTTGATGTTGCTGTTGTGTTGTGTGTGATGAATATGATGATTGTTGTATTGCTGCATTGTTGTTGTGTAAAAAAAGTGTGTAGAAAGAAAGAAAGAGAGACAGAGAGATGACAGAAGGAGATAGGTGCAGTTAAGTTAAACTTAAAGTTAAGGATAAGTTATTCAGCAATTCAGCATTGCTGAAGTGAGTAAGGTACTGTTTCACTTGTTGCTTATCATCATCTTTCTCCTTCTCTCTCTCTCTCGCTCTCACTCACCCTGACTCTGACATGACAGCCTCAACACAACACAAACCACTCTCATCTCTTCTTGTGGCAGCTAAGCCTTTTAATACCGAGAACTGCCACGAGTGAACAATGATGGGAATGTAGGAAATGTGATAATAATAAAAAGATTAACAAGCAATATTATTATATTATATTATATTATGCTATCCCCATTTCATTATGAACACGTAAAAAAAATTTGCATAGGAGCATTATTGCATATTGCATTGTTATCTCTTGTTTCTTATTATTGCTGTTTTTATTTTATTATCATTATCAGCAAAGATGAGATGAGACAGAGTTAACGGAGAGGGATATCAAATGAGTCTTCTATTTTGTTTTAAGTTTTTAAGGATTTTTTTTCTCATTTTAGAAGATAAAAAATGGAGTAAGGTAGTCAACAACGTGAATTGCGTAAGTATGAGTATGAGTATGTTGAGTGAGCATAATATTGATGAGGGAAAATGATGATAAGCAACCAACCATCTTAAAACCATCAACTTGCCAAAAAAGCATNGAAAATGATGATAAGCAACCAACCATCTTAAAACCATCAACTTGCCAAAAAAGCATGTGCATCAATTTATGATAATGACAGGAGATCTGCTGCCTGCAATATGTCATTCTATCCACAACACTCACATTTCAACAGAAAAACAAAAACAAAAAAAGCTAATGACCAAACTCAAACTCAATTTTGATCTTTCGTTTTTCTATTCTGTCTTCTTTTTAACGAGATCTCCTCCACTCTCCACTCCACTATTTTGGCTACAATAATAGCTTCTTCTAATTGCTCAGTCAGAGCACACACAAGACACAACTGTTAAAAATTATAAAATTATGCTAAACAAGAAGAGCGCTTCTGGTATAGTGGTGGTGGCCGTTTTTTTGCTCCTGTCTGCAAATTTAGTAATTTTCAAAAAAACAAACCAGAACAAGACATCCTTTTTACTCGTACTTATAAGAATGGGGCAATAACCAATTAATTACTCATTCGTATCATACACTTCAATTCAACTGAACTCTTTGACTATTACAATTTTACAACAAGTATTTGGACAGGGAAGCTTCATCATTTGAAGACAGGTGGACCTATTTTCTCTCTCTCTTTATCTCTCTCGACCTCTTCTGTTTAAACTCTTATCGGTTGAAGACTAGCGGGATGACAGGTAAATGGCCTGTGCCACGTTAATTACTACTCCTTCCTATGAATGTCGTAACTAGTCATTAACCTGTCAATATACAAATGCTTATCGTATCAATTTTCAAGTAAGTGTCCTTTAGGGAAGGTAAAGAGTGCAGTTTTAAGTAAGCATTTAAGCAAAAAAAAAGTTGACTGATACCGTAGATGCTGCTGACGTGCTACATCCATTTCTTTCATCCTTGTTATCAATCAAAGCTGTACTCGTGTATTTTTCTGAAGCTCCTTCGTAAAAATCGCATCAAATGCATTAGGCTATCATATCATCATCATCCCACTTCTCTTTCTCTCTCTCTCTCTCGGATTAAAACTGAACGACTCTGCTCATCATGCCACTCTTGCAAATTGAACTACATTTTGCACTTTTGTTTCCTCCTCCCTTCTTTTCATTTCTTTCTTTTTTTTCTTCACTAATTTTTGTCACGTTATTTTACTACTGCTTAGTAAGCTGCCTCCGCAACTAAAACCACTTATGGCTCCTGCACGATGATGATGATGATCATTGCTGCTGATAAATCAGAAATGAAATTGAGAAGCTTCTGCTCGAAATCATTTTTGCATAATTCACACAACAATAATTCCCACTCTATTTTTTTCTGAGAGAGTTAAAGAAAAAAAACACGTAATGTTACTTAAGACGCCTAAAATCTTTCATCTAACTTCTTTAACCAAAACCTTCTTGTTTTTAAGGCCAGTTTTATAAGATTATGTCGCAGACTCAGCTTACAAAAAAGCTTGACCTTTCATGAGAGAGAAAGAATAATATAAAGCTTTAGGGTTTTTTAGCCTTTAAGCTGAACAATGGCTTTTTGCTTACGTATAATAATACGCCACAACAAGCAAGGAAGAAAAAAATGAGATTGAACTGTTTTAAAGAAGTTAAAAATTCCTTCGAGCAAAAACATTTCCAAAATTATCACTTTTCAGAAAAAAATGCATGCGCGTTAGATATTTTGATTTGAAAATATTGCATGAGAAAATTCCAATTGAGTTGGTCATGTTGCATGCAAAATCAATGTTCATCCTTTCTTTTTCTTTCTTCTTTCCTTTTAAAAATGCGTCCGGTAAAGCATGCAAATTGCCGTGAGAGCTTGAATGTAAAATGCAAATTTCTTCACTTTTAAAAAAATTAATGTTTTTTTATTATTATTCATTCTTTAAGTAATAAAAACCGCTCTGGTGAAGTCCATTCCAGTCCGGTATTATTTTTTAACGTCAATTCATCATCATCATCGGATGGAATCAATAGCGGTGGTGGTGCGGTGGTTGGTTATTTTATTGCGGTAATCATTTCCCATTACTATTCATTGCTGTTGCCGACGGAGCCGCACATGCACTACCTCCCGTCCATAATTTTCCTGCTAATTTCTTCATGACTTTCGATTGATGAGAGAAATATCGCATCGCTAAGGCCTTAAGGGAAAGTCTAGACAAAATGTATTCTGTATTCTCCTCATCAAATTTCTCGGTTTCTCGATATTATATAATTCAATACAAATGATGATCATCCACTTTTCATTGTCTTCTTCCTTTCCTCCTTCAGTTATGTAAGAACAATCTTACATTTTTTGCATGCTGAAGAAGCTTAAACCAAACAGCTGAAAAGTAAAACTGTCTTGCTTAAGCAAGTATTAAGAAAGTATTTTAAAAGCTCTCCCCTCGATCCGCATTACCATTTAAATTTACTTCTCGTTTCCATTCTGCCTAACAGCGAAGCTGAAGGTTGATCATCAATTTGAGTAAGGTACTGTTTCACTTGCTGCTTATCACCATCTTTCTCCTTCTCTCTCTCTCGCTCTCACTCACCCTGACTCTGACATGACAGCCTCAACACAACAAGCAAGTATTAAGAAAGTATTTTAAAAGCTCTCCCCTCGATCCGCATTACCATTTAAATTTACTTCTCGTTTCCATTCTGCCTAACAGCGAAGCTGAAGGTTGATCATCAATTTTGGCAGGTGCGTTATACGAAAAAAAGTGACTTGAATGAACAACAAGAGCAAAACCAAACCAAAACAGATTATTTTTCTTTTCTTCTTCTGAATTGCTGTTGCTGCTATGTATTTCCCTCAAGCTATTAATTACAGGTAAAGTCATCATATTGCAGCAGAGCAGCAGCAGCAGTATTAGAATTACATTATTGTGGTGATGGTGGTATGGTGGTGGTACGGCAAATATCAACAACATCTCACAAATGTTTTAAGACCTTCGTCCGTCGTATGACTTCATATCGTCCACTGCTGGTCACTCACTCACTTCGTCAGTAACTCTTTTGGTATAATATTGGCAGTAGTAAGTTAAGTAATGCCATAATAATGATTATGATAACTTCTATCTGTCATCCTTCACTCACTCTTTCTCTTCTCAAAATAGAAGTTTTATCGAAGATACACATTTGCCATTTTTGCTTATAGAACCTTTTTCTAGAGCTGATAAATTTATGCAGTAATTTTTTATTTACAAGTCCAAGTCATTGTATATCGCATGTTTGCTTTTGCTGCTGCTGGCATTGGCATGGCATACCAATGACGATCAACAACAACATAATCATCATCATCATCATGAAAGTCATCAAACGTACTACATATCATGTCAAGTTGACGAACGAACGAACGAACGTCTGTTGAATGTATTAACCCTTCTTCTTTCTTTCTTTCTTTCTTTCTTTTTCTTATATAATTCTCCACATAAAAAACTGTAATCTATACTTATAGCCCCAATTTTCTTTCTCTGAGTGAATCTTTTACAATGTGTTTCGGTCAATTGTATTACGATTACGAATATTACTGCTATACTACGAAGAAGGATTGGATCATCATCAACAACAACGGCAGCAGTGAAGAAAAATATAAAAAAGGAGAAAACTTGTCTTCTTCTTCTTATTTATATTAGATGGCCTAGTCGGGAGTATCCACTTTTGCTCACCACCAGTGAAATAAACTGAAGAAGAAAAAGAAGAAAGAAGTGTCCGCCGGGTAAATATGTATTTTTATGTTCTACGTCATATCATTTTAGCGAAAGAAGAAGAAGAAGAAGAAGAAGATACGATACAAAAAGTTATATAAAGTAAGTAGACTGGGTGGTGGTTGTTTGGTGGGTGATACCTTTTATGTTTACACATGGTATAAACAAGAGTACCTATCTATAAAAGAAGAAGGATGATGAAAAGGTCAATGAATTATGTGTACTGATGGGTAGTGGTGATAATGATGCGATTCCGATGCGATCTGGTCTAGTAAAAGAAACTCGCATCCTTTATAACGATTATTACGATGGCTCATGGATTACGAGTATGAAGGACATTGTTGATGTAGTAAATAAATGGATAGTGGATTGATTTTTTTCTTTTGTTTACCTTCTTAATTTCTTTCCAGCGAAAGTTTAAAGAAGATCAAGTCGAATAATGAGAAGCAGATTGAGAATGAGAAAGGATTCATTTTTTTTAAGAAAGGGAGGATGTTTTGCATGCAAAATGTGACACGCAATGATGATGACGGAGTGACAGAATATTAAAAATTTTATTTTAATATTTATCACCACACATCTGATGCCATTTTAAAACACAGCAATAATTTAGAAATGATGTACACATTTTATTATTGAATTGGAAAGTCTTGTAAGTATGTAGCAGTTTAGACCTTTTTTTCTGAATCTGAATATTATTCAAAAAGATTTATTATTGCAAGTAAAGTAACACTTTGCACTGAACTGACCAACCCTTTTTTGTCTTATATTGCTCCAGGAATAATAATGACAATAATTATTGAATTTATTATAGGGTCTTTGGAGGAAGGAAAGGAAAGGAAGAAGCGTGCCTAAAAATGATATTCTGCTCACGTGGCGTGGTGGTGGTGCGGTGCTAAATCAATTATGGCTGACAATAAGTTAAGTAAGTAAGATGACCAAGAAAGGGCACTTATAAGAAGGTAGCTCAGTTCAACCATGAACGCGTACCTCTAACCAACCCTTTCCTCAAATGACATATTGCTAAGTAAGTGAGGACGAAGAGAAACAAAATAAATCCAGTACCAACTATGGTGTCATACCATAGGAGTTGTTTTAGCCAAAAACTAAAAAGAGATTGTATGAAGTAAGAAAAAATTGATTTCGAAACTAACTCAGCCGTAAAAGAGCAACGGAATGGAGTGAGCTATGACCAAAGATGATGATGATGAGCGAGTGGCACACATAACTTTGTTGTTTAATTTATCTGTATTTTTTTAAAACATTTCTCCCTTCTGTTCTATTCTATTCTGTTATGCCATCACATCACAACATCCTTAACAATGCAATGCATTGCAAATGCATCTCTCGACCAATTTTATTGGTATTGTGGCATCCCATCATCATCATCATCTTCTTCTTTACGATTTTCATCTGCTGCTAATGCTGCTGCTGCTGACCAACAAGAAAAACGAAGAAGAAGAAAAAGAAAAGAAGGTGAGTGAAAAAGTTTGTCGCTCAATAAATCTTCCCCTTGTCAATTATCCGCATTATATATGCATCCTCTTCTTCAGCTAAGGTTCGATTGTGAAAAATAATATATAATTCTTCTTATTAGGGACGTGCTTCGGCTCACTAACTAGCCCAGCAACCGCTCACTGCACTGCACTACCATCATCATCATCGTTATCATCTCTAGCTTTGCCAGCAGCCTAATTCAACAATCTTAAAACTAAAAACGGACTACTACTATTTACTATTTAACAGTCAAAGTCAGAGAGATATAAAATCTTTGCTTTTCTTTTAATAATAAGTCTTTAGCGCTGCATTGTTTGGGTCTAACAGATACAATATTTTTCTCGTGGTCATTATATTTTCAATAGATAGCTTTTCCCATTTAAAGATCATTGTTTTATTGTCCTTTCTATTTACCCCTAGCATCGCGCATCATCAGCATCACTGTAACACTTACATACTTTCAGATATATTTTTACAGCTTAAAAAGATTTACTTACACTGCAATGCATTCCATTTTAAAAGACGAAGCCATTTTATCTATGAAGCCTCCTCTCATTAAAGATTTCATTAGTTGGGCAGTAGTGTAAAAAAAGAGGTGATAATCATAACATGGATCCAAAAATCCCAATAAAGCAATAATAATAATTCTTTTTTCTTTCGTTTGCCGTAATACATATTATTATTATTTTCATTTGTTACAGTGTAACACAACATCATAGCCAATTTAATTTGTAACACTCTCTCGTGATAAAAATAATGATGGTGGTGGTGTTAGTGTTGGGCCATCCATCTTATCATTTTGACTTTATAAAGTCTAATCCAGTAGCAACAGCAACGTAAAGGAATGCAGTAATGTGGCGTTACCTATGCAATTTGGGAATTAATTGATCGATGCGATGCAATCCTTTTTTTACAACTTTTTGGCCGGCCACACTCTGAGAGTGTATGATTTGCTATTGTTTGATCTCCTCCTCTTCATCATCATCAGTGAATTTATTGTCATTATATTACTGTCCTGCTAGCAGTAGCAGTACGTAATAATAATCAGATCAAATTGTAATAAAATAATATTTTCTTTCTCTTCTCTCATCATTTCGTTTGCCCTCCTCGTCTTCATCTCTTATTACACTATCACGATAGAGTAATGAGAGGAGAGAATTATTTTGTAACAGTATCCCTATCCGTCCATCCATATTTGAGATGGTGATCTGCTGCTGCTGCTGATCGTAAAAAAATGATCTTTGCCAATTTTCTACGTGCTTTGTATTCATATCAGAATCAAAAGTCGAAGAAGAAGGGATTACTTTACTGTTGATGGGGAGAGCGAGAAAGAGATGCAAAAATATAAATGCTACCGTTGTAGTTGTTGCTGTTCTCTTCTCTTGTTTCATCCTTTTTGCCTCATTATCATTATCTTCAAGTCGTCATAAAGAAAAAAATGATACGTATTAGATCGCATTTTGGATAGTGAGGTGGTGGTGGTGTGGTGAGTAACTGGCAAGAACAAACCCATTCTTCATTCATTCATTCATCCTTCGACATATTCATAATATTTTTTAAAAAATCTGTGCCTGCTGCCGCTGTTGATGCATTTCTATCAATACCTTTTTTGCAAGTGGGGATATGATGATGATAGAGAGAAGTTTACTAACAAGAAGTACGAAATGTAATAAATTCAGCCTAGATTTTCTTACGAGTTCACCTCATTTTCTTCCTTTCCTTTCGTTTCGATTCAAACAAGCTCGAATATTTATTATTGGCGATAGGGGAGTAAGAATGAGAGAGAGAGAGAGAGAGAGAGAGAGAGGGAGAAGTGGCAGTGGCCGATCATCATGATAATAATAATAATGATTCTTCTTTTTGTCTTTTCATTTACAGCTACAGCAGCAGAAACTGCTTCATAATAATATCGTATCGTAATCGTAATCGTAGTAGAGGAACCGAAGATGAAGAAGAAGAAGGAAAAAAAATGTTTACGAATTAGCGGCAGAATAAACGGGTCCCACATTTTTTCTTTCGGTCGTTTGCAATCTGCGCCTCTATGAATCAGAAGAATGTATCTTACATCTGTCTTCCCTTCCTACTTACTTTTGGTACATTGTTGCGGATCACTCACTTGATGAGCTAAAAGAACCAACTCCATTAGCAAGGAGGGAGAGAGAGAGAGAGAGAGAAGGAAAACTTTTTTTAAGAGATTTTTTCCCTATTAGCTCCTGATCTAGTTTTTGATGGACGGCGACATGAACTGAAGAAGTTATGCAGTTTTCTTCAATTACTTCTCTACTGCTGCTGATCATCTACAATATTTTTTGCATTCATTTTAGGCAATCGCAAAATACCTGTTGCTGAGATGCGTTGCGCTGTATTGTAGTAGTAAAACAGGTGTATCCTTACATTAGACCGCAAACAAGACAAATACATTTTTTATGGAGATGACAACAGTTCTGTTTCTCTTCTTCTTCTTCTTTCTACAAAACTGTATAAAATGGATCGAAACACGCAACGAAATCCGTATTGACCATGCAAAAAAGCAAGTTCATCGAAAAAAATTTGATGATGGTGATCATCATCATCATCATCATCCTAATCATCTTGCACGCTTATTATAAACCGGCGGCACTGGCACTGGCACTACTCAGCTCACATTTAAATCCTCGTTTAAAGAATTTACTTCAGTTCAGCAGAAGAGCAGCAAAAAATCGCAATTGTAATAATAATCATAATAATAATGATCAGTTCAATATGCTGCGGGGACTACGTGCAAACGCAACATAACATCGTATTTCTAATTTGGCTTGTGTGATCACTGTAGCAGCAGCAGCAGGAAGGAGAGAAAGAAAGAAATTAAATAAATTTTTTGATTTATGGTCACCTTGCATGGCACAGCACGTAAATAGATCAGGAGGAGCAGCAGCATTACAAAAACTTACATTAGATGAGGATGACGATGCAATGACGAGGGAGGAAAATTGAAGTTGAAGACAATGCATAATGCTGGTGATG
>JAHZNJ010000116.1:0-26830 GCA_027744475.1 Lepidocyrtus cf. sotoi NNG-2020
AAACGCTCCACGACGTACCTTTATCTATAACCAAACCACCCAAGGGTAAGGCTAAACACAGGAGGAGGGTAGTTAATTAGATTAGGAAGCAAATTTATCTCTCTGTGTAACTACATACTTTGAAAGACAGACACAGTGAAAAGAATTATTAGAAGAATTAATAAAATATTTAAACTAATAAATTAACTTAACAAACGAATTTCTACATAGAAAAACATACTAAGGTTATACTCTTAAAAGCACCCCAGCACGAGCTTGCACGTTCACGGCAAGTTGACCAACAACCACAAGTGACAAATTAAGACCGACACCACTGTCACGATCACGATTAATCTATAAAGTAAATCCCTATTATCGGGGTGCATTCCAGCATAACCACATTCAGGGACGCGGGCGGCAACTGCAATCTACCCAAGTGAAATATTTTGAGACAATCGTCGACCCCTCTCCCAAACCAACAATAACGACAACAACAACGTTGTCGCCGTTGCATTCACAAAAGGAATCTTTTGAACGTAGTCTGCAATCACAAAATAATGGATTTGATCACCATTCATATTACTGTAAGTTGAAAAAACTTTCTGATAATAAATAACTCTGATAAAACAGACTTTTCAGCTATTTTAATTGATGCGCTTCATGCGCTTTACAGTTCCTGATAACAGCCAAACGCTCCACGACGTACCTTTATCTATAACCAAACCACCCAAGGGTAAGGCTAAACACAGGAGGAGGGTAGTTAATTAGATTAGGAAGCAAATTTATCTCTCTGTATAACTACATACTTTGAAAGACAGACACAGTGAAAAGAATTTATTATTAGAAGAATTAATAAAATATTTAAACTAATAAATTAACTTAACAAACGAATTTTTACATAGAAAAACATACTAAGGTTATTCTCTTAAAAGCACCCCAGCACGAGCTTGCACGTTCACGGCAAGTTGACCAACAACCACAAGTGAAATTTTTAAATACAATCGTTCACCCACTTCCCAAAACTACCACAACAACGCTGTCGCCTGTACAGATAACGAAGAAAGCTAATGATGAGCGTACTCGGCATTCTCCAGATTCATTCCATTCTCGTCCCTCCTTCTACTGTAAGTCTGCTTTAAAACCTTCCTCTATTAGATAATTAAATAGCGTACATTATATTAATTTGTAATTATTCCAATATCTTGTATTAAAATTACAGCTCCAGTTGATAATACTAATGCTCTAAAGCTCCACCCTTTAACCAGACCATCGAAAGATGAGATTTACTACAGAGCGAAGATAAAAGAGGATAACAAGTACTTTAACTCTTTCTGCTGTTAGAAGAGACTTAACTCTGAGATGTCATGAGTCATAACATAACTGAACTGATTTTTAGAGAAAATAATAACCTTGGTCATGCAAATGCATGACTCATGAGATTATTGTACGCAGATAACCACCCAAGCAATTAAATCTAACATCTAAAAACGAAATAGACTACGTAAATAAAACTAATTATAGCAAATAAATCATTTATTTAATTATACGAAATTATAAATTAGTATTAATAAATAAATAAACGCACAAGTACGTAATGATTTCTAAAATGACGATCTTGTTTTTCAATATCGCTTGATAATCATCTCATTCCCATTCCTCATCATTAACTAATCGCTTTTTCAAAGATAACAAAATAAAATATTGTACCAGTACCTTAAAAATGTCTCAACCAACAAATAAATCTGCAACTTTACTTTATGTAGTGGTAATAAGTATTCTTATACTAATACTATGCAACTGCAGTTCAATAAACTCAGAAGTGATTTTATTCCGGAAGTTTCACAAGTTACCCCGAACCAATTCATATCAACAACGACCATCCAAGAGTAAACTAACTCAACCCAGCTCACGTAGTTTGGACGTTAACGGCATTTCTCAACAGCTCGTCGAACCTGTCATTTTCCCCAAATCTCCGTGGTCTTTAGTAAGAATTGTCGACAAACCGAAAGGTGTACCAACTCCAAACAGTAAACCGCAACCATATCAGAAACCATCTAAGGGCGACCCATACTACAATTCCTATAACAGATTGTCGGGGTATGATGAGACGTGGAGTCCTCACTCAACGGGCTCTCAAGATAAACTTACTTTACAATTAATAGAAAAAGCGAGCAATAAAGTAATGGCGATTCTCAACAATGAGCCACCAACAACAACTGAAGAGCCTTGGTGAAAATATTATTATTCTGTAATGCCGGTAGTGCAAGTGCCAAAATTATATCAAACGAAAGCTAAAAATAATTTTATGTAACTGTTGCCAATAATATTTTGAAATAAAATGAATTCATAGATATTATTTTAATTTATTTTATTTTATTGCAAAACACTTTATCACGTTATTTTACCATTTTTTACATACAAATCTTGCTATAAATATCTAATAATATGTGTAACTTGCATATTTTTCAATGCTGTAAATGCAGGTGGGTGGGATTATATAAGCTATGTATGAACCACTTTAAAAAGTAGGCATACGAGTACACTATAATGCTACGCTTAAATAATAATTATTTTACATAACCCGTTACATTCAAAATAACTTAACAGTAGAAAGTTAAAACAGAAGTTTGATTTCCCCTGATAAAAAGGAATGGAGGCATGTCTCTCGACATCATTTCTAACCAAGCCATGTACAGGGGAGGTGGGACAGTTCCTTTCCTTGGAATTGGCAATGTCCTATATTATAGACAAAAATCACAAAATTATTGTTCACATTCACTCGTTTATCTTAAAATCAATGACGAAACGGTAATATAAATGAACCATTTTCATTAATTGACTTACATTACAACCATATTAGCATCCTTCGAGTGTTCTTTGAGCTCTTCGCTGAAGCCTCAAATGTCGATTAGTCCTTTCCCTGAAAAGCATCAACTCCTCTTGCGTAATGCTCATCCCGTCCTGATTAGCTTTAGTCATGAAAGGTTCAATTAAGTTCTCAAATTCCTTCTTCGTACTATCCTTAGCCTTAGCTTGGATACCGGGAATGATGGTTACGGCACTGTAGCTGATCCTGAATTTTGAAAGTAGTGCTGCCATGCTATTTACAACGAAAACAAATTATTTAAACAAACACATAACAATAAACCAAAAAAGTAAAGAAACCTTTATTTTTTAAAGTTTAAAACTTTACTTGATTCTCTCTTGTGCCAAGTCATCGCCCCTCTTATTAGCCAACGTGAAGATCCTCAGGGTAGTCCCCGCGAACTGGTGTCTTGTTGATAAAATGTACGGCAGCAGAAGCGTCAATCCGCCGTCATCGTAAAGCCACCAAACATCGATGGTCCCTCCCTTCTTTTGTTTCTGCCTAAATTGATCAACAGTTGTGAGGATATCGTTGGAGAGCGGCGAGGAATCAGCCCCAGTGTAAAAACCTTCTTGTTTCTTATCTTTCTTCTTCTCCTTTTTCTTTTTCTCCTGTTCTTTCTTCTCCTTATTTTTGGTAACCTTCGTCTGCACCTCGGGAGTTGGACTGTGGCTGCTTCCGCTTCCATTCTCCTCGTCATTGGTTTTCTCTCCTTCATCATCATCATCATCATCATCATCATCTTCACTTAAGTTATCTTCGCTGAGGTTATCTGTGCTGATGTTATCCTTCTCCTTTTCTAGCTCTGCCTGCTCTTGCTCTATTTGTTCTTGAATTTGTTGATGTTGCTGGGTTGAAATCTTCTTTGAAATTCTTCTCATCGGAGCGTTGGCATTTTCTGTTAAAATTTGTTGAACAGATTTCTGCCCTTCTTCAGTAATTTGTCCGGTGTAATCAAGTCCCCCTTTGACCCTTAAAATTCCCACGGCGAGATGCATATGAAGTGCTTCATAGATAAGGTTGAAGTAGTCCTTAAGCTTATCTTTATTCCATCTACCACCTTGAACCCAGTCCCCTTTATAGCCTAAGAGGGCCATATTCGGTCTCAGTTTCCCCAAACCGGAGAGCTCCATCAGTGATTTTGCTCCTTCGTTGAAATTTGAATTTCCCACGATGTTATAAAATCCGCGCATTTTATGTCTTCTCAGCCAACCATAAGCCTGATTGGTTAAGGCTCCCCTGACCCTATGTGAAATCACGTCTGGAGCAATATGAGCACAAACCATCAAGCTCAGGTTTTTCGAAATTAACGCTTGGATTGGAGCAATCGCATTCAATTTGGCGATGAGGATGCATCCCAAAGCGATGAAGAAGACGAGGATGTAGCCTCTGATTGGATCATTATTGGCGCCATAGCCCTTAGAAAAGAAATGGATTAAAGGATAAATCTTGTCCTTAGCTAAGGCCTGAAGTACCCTCGGCGCTCCCACTAAACTGGCAATGGCTGAGCTCAAAGTTGCTGCGAAACATCCTGCGTAAATCAAAGGCCCCCAGGAGGAAATTAGCTCCATAACTTGAGCAGAATTGTACAAACCCCATTCACAGTCTTGGGCTGAGCAGTCATCGTAAGGAATGAAGCCTTCCGGCCAGGTGGAAGAATTTTGTTGGGACAACAAATATTGCGTAACGTTTCCTGTAGTTTCCCTGAGAGCGGAACCGGAAAGCATGACAGCGTAGATCAAGTATGTAATGTAGGTTATCAAGATTGCCAATAAGGTTCCTTTGGGGATGGCTCCAGCGGGATCTTTCAAATCTCCGGAGAGATTCGCTCCAGCAACAATTCCCGTGACTGAAGGAAAGAATACTCCGAAGACAGAGAAGAAGGTTTGCTTCTGGTCCGAGTCTCCGTAGCCGGTGCGGTAGTCAGACCAGAAGTTTGTAGAAAATGTTTTGCCTAATTAAAAAAATATAATTAAAAAAGTAAATAAAATTTAAAAAATAATGTAATTCTAAGAAGTTAAATTAAACTTTTAAATTTACTGTCATATCCGATGAAGCCTTTTGCTTTCTCTTCATTATCAACCGGTCCGATGAAGCTCCCAACGATGAAATCTACTTGAGCAGCGATAAGGATAACAAGGAACAGCATCTGCGCCCTGGTAACCCAGTCCATACCAATAAAAGCTAAAATCAGAATTGCTACGAGTGTGGCTGCGCCAATGAGTCGGATAGAGTTGTCTCCTCCGCCAACTACTTCGCCCAAATCGTATTGCTTGAGGAGGTCATTAACGCTCTCGCAGAATCCTATAGTATGGAGCGAGACGGCTACTGAATTGGCTATGGTGAACATTAAACCAATTGCAGCACCAAATTCGGGACCCAGGGAACGAGAAATCATGTAATAAATACCGCCACCGCTTATCTGTCCGTTTGTCGCAACTGCTGACATAGAGAAGGCGGTTATGAATGTGACCAAATTTGCGGCGGACATCATCAGCAGACCTTCCACTAAAAATGCAAAGAAAAATTTTGTTACATACAACGTAAATGTTTTTAAGGGAAAAGAAAAACAAAAGTAAAAGAATTTTGTCTCACGTAGCCCCGTCTGTCCAATGCACCAGGACAGACGCAGGAAAAGCATCACTCCCCAGATATTCAAGAGGCATCTCATCTAGTTATAAAATAAAATAAACATGAATTAATGTAAATGTTCAATTTATAAACAATTAAATGATTAATTGAAATGTAGCTCCGTGTATCAAATCTTTCTTTCTTACCAACACGCCCTCCAACCAACCAAACTTGACAACTTTCCCCTTGAGAGCTGGGGCCGGCTCTAATTTATCTCCCGCCGGGGGTTTGACTGTGGATGAGGATTTTCTTTGCTGTAGGAAGAAAACAATATTTTTTTAAATTGTCGCTCATAATCCATTATCTAAAGGGACACATTTTAAACATTTTCCAAGCTTGAAAAAGGACCGATTATCTTTTTTTTATCAAAATTCATCTTCATCAGTGTCATTGCCATTCTCAAATATTTTCTCTTTAACCCGGTCAAGATTAAAGAGCAAAGTTTTATTAGGACTAGGGCGAGGACAAGTTAAGTAGGTACTTTAAAACCTATTCTTTCTGTTGTTAATTGCTTGGCTTAATGTTATGATGATGATGATTTTTATTGAATAATATTGAATATTGAAAATATTTGCCAAAAATTGAATCGAATTATCGAATTCGGTAAGGTCATTTTTATCTATCTAACGTTTATCTTTCAAATCAATCATCAAAAATGTTTGTCAATTGACAATGTACACCCTGTACTTGTTATTTCGATTGTTTTAATAAGAAAAATGAATTTGAGAACATTCGAAATCATTACGGAATGATTTAGTCACCTATTTACATTCTACATTCCACGGCTGAGACTGAATTTAAAAAGCTGGAAAATTTGAAGCACGACATGATCAAGTGAGTGAGTGAATGACATGAATGAATGACGCAGAGATTAAGATTAAACTCATTAAAACTGGATTTGTTACGGGAATTAATAATGCAAATTTACTTTTTTCATGTACAACATTACAAAACACGTTCGCTATTGAATTATTCAATAATTGATGTCAATAACTTGTCAATTAAAACAAAATTTTGTAACGTGTGAACAAGCTCTTATCAATCATGTGAAGTGTAACGGAACATCATGGGCCAAGGCTATGATTTGGACCCTATTTGAACTAATTATTGGCTAACGCTCTTAAATAATTATGCAATTAGGTAATTGTTCGCGGCTAATTAATCTTTTTAAAGACGATTTTCATTTTCTTACCTTTTCATGCATATAAGTCGGATAAATGAGTTCTTCCAAAGTAGGTCTTGAATTTTTATCATGTATCGTGTCGAGATTCCTCTGTCTGAAATTCTCAGCCTTCGGTAAAGCCTCTCTCGTTAATTGATTGAAGCTTTTCACGTTCCTTGTGTCCTCAACGTAAGTGAGCTGACTGGGATGAACTCCGGAACGATGATGATCATCTTGAGAGGATGAGGAGGAAGCTGAAGATGAGCGTCGACCATCTTCCTCAGGTTCTTCCCCAACAACCTTATCAACTTGGAAACGACTCCCACTCGGCGAGTCAACGGGACTATCGTCGGGCTTAACGGGAGGATGGTCCTTTTGTAAAACTATACTGACCTTTCTCTGTGCCATGATGAATGATGACGTTTAAGAACAATTACACAAAACAATAATTTCAGCACGTTTTTTGTTGGAGTAAATTTAAATAAAAAAGCTGGAGTGGAATAAGTTGTGTCATTTCAAATGGGAGTCCCATTTGCGAATGATCATTCATCATTTGATTGGTAATTATTAAATTTCGAGAAAAAAATGTAGATTGTTTGTATTTGGAATGTTTCGCATATGTAATCGCAATCAGAGAAATAGGTACGTACGCGTACGTTATAAGTAGATAGACTAAATGCTTATCTTACAGATTTTATCATTGTCAATAATCATGCATGATCAGATCAGTCAATCAATAATAAAATGACATGAAATGTGTTCATGATTTGTTAGGGCGAGGGCGTACTGCAAATGGAAGGAAAATAATTTATCATTGTCAATAATCATGCATGATCAGATCAGTCAATCAATAATAAAATGACATGAAATGTGTTCATGATTTGTTAGGGCGAGGGCGTACTGCAAAAGGAAGAGAAATACAGAAATTCTTAATTAGTTGTTTTATTGCCGTAGGTAAGCATTTAAATGTTTCGAACACGAAACAATTTTTTAATTACTACAAATATTTAGCCAATGTCGTAGACAACAAGACAACTCTGTTAATTAAGTAATTACTCAATTTGTCAACTTAGCGTTTCTAGCATATTTGCTAACAATAAATGTTTAAAGAACTGGATAGTCAGTCATTAAGTTCATAAACTATACGGCGAGTTTTATGTTGTCTGTCTGTTGTGTGTCATGTCAATGGTCGTGTGTGCGAATCTGCTGAATTTGATCCGGATAAATTTTTTTAGCAGTGCAGTTACATAGAAAATGACGGGACGGACGGTGAGACGGGATGTGTAACTACTTAAGTAAGCGTAATTAGAATGCGTAACGTAGTGAAATGGAATTCCAACAAGTTGACAGGTTGACTTACCTTATCATTATCTATTCATTCAATTGTTAAAACGTTTAGTTAAAGCTTATTATGTAGGTATTACCCAAGTAGGTAATCGGATAATCGCAATCAGTTTTGTCAACCGGAAAACGGGATTCCTTCTATTTCAGAAAATGGTTTAGGTTAAAAATGCTTTAGGTTAACTAACCTGAAACGGGATGATTATTGATTAATTGTGATTAACGATTACCTATGATATACAAATATAAATAGGTAGACAACAGAGACATTAGGTAGGTAGGTATGCAAATTATGCGGAGCGGTGGGAAATCAAAGAAATAGAAAAATGGAATGACAATATTGTTTTAAGGATGACGTCAATTTGTTATCTTTCATTCAGTCAGTGAACAGAAAAGCTCAGCTCAAAAATCTGCTTTGTTGTGGTGATGCCTGATATCCGGATGGGTGAACGATTGATTTCTTGCTTAATTGAAGATAATAATTATTATTTAGTTGTAATTTACCAAAGACCCACTTACGCACCTTCATTCACATCATTAGTGCTAGTGAAACGTGAGGAAGATCATGATTCAATTAATCAACTGCGCAATTTTTCGGGGTAAAGNACTTACGCACCTTCATTCACATCATTAGTGCTAGTGAAACGTGAGGAAGATCATGATTCAATTAATCAACTGCGCAATTTTTCGGGGTAAAGTGAAAGAATAGAACAAAAACTGCATTTACTTCATTTTAATGTTTGTGTTCCATCCCCATCAAATCGACAATTTTCCCTGAAGAAATGAACAATGATATTATGATTGATTGCTTGTAATTAATTAAATAGATAAAAAGAAGCTGATTGATTATTTAAATCAAAGTACGATACGATACGTTTCGGTACAAATGTAAATACAAAAACGAAAGTCATGTAAATATCAAAAGTTGAAAACTCTTAATTACAAACATCTTTTTGGTTCAGTTTGTTAAATTGCATAAAAAATTAGTTATTATTGGGTGCATAGTGAGTGATTGCATAATTCCATTCTGCACATATCTGTACGAAACACTTGTTTATCTGACCTTGTGGAATGCAATGTGGAATGTGGACATGTAAAATGCGAAGTAGTGCTGCGGTGTGGTGTGAGTGTTGGGCTTTGGGGTAATAAAAGATAATTTGCTTGGACCATTCATAATTCTATTGTAACAATGCATGCAATCAATGAACATTATCAGCGTGCGCCACTAGCTAGCGTGCATCTGAACAATATCCGCCCATAATTTAACTTTCTTCCTTTCACTGAAAATGAATGCAAAAGAAAATCGTATGTCAACCGTCCGCATTCATCAAATTAAATCCCACTTTCTCATCATGCGCAGTAGTTTCAACTTTAATTAAGGAGGAATGTATTATAATATATCATCGCTATTATAATAATTATAAATAACAAATCACGCATTGTAAGTTTATTCTTTGATTCATTGACGGATGGTTTTGATTTTCTCTGACATGACATGCAATGCAACTTTCATCATTTTTCAAACCATGCTTAATTATTGGCTCCGATGTGATAACTGCGACTGATGACAGGTGAAATTTTTTCAAGTGCAGTGCAATGTGCAATACGTTTGCTTGCTCACACCACGTTTTGAACACGAATTTAATCTGTTGCGTTAGGTTGGAAAAAGAATGGAAATCAAAATAATTTTATGCTCCTGAAAGTACAATAAGTATTCTGTGTGGCTCGTGGCTCCTCCTTTTCCTAACACGATTGATTCTTGAAACTGTATCGCATCGTTGCGGACAATAAATCAGCAATATCAGCGTACTAAACGTTGGTCGTTACTTCATGTGCATATTATTATTATTTTTTATAAAAAACATTTTTTATTTTCACTTTTAATACGTCTTTGTACAAGTCAGCCTTCTAAAATAGCACAGCATATTTTAATCATCAGGCTTTTACAAGAATATCGTAATGCTTAACGTTTATTTGATTGTTTGAATAGAAACTAGTTAACAGTTTTTTGTTAATAAATTAATATTTAAAATTAACATCTTGATCATCATCACATCATCATCAAATAATACTTTTTATGTACATGGTACTTATAACACTAGCACGGTAAGAAAAAATTGTATCACGGTTTTAGTAAATGTTTAGTTTAGTTTAACATTAACATTAAAATTTCATTTAAAAATTATTTCATTTCATTCATTACTTATTTGATTTGAATAATGAGTAATCATTTCGGTAATGATATTTAAGTACAAGTTTGAAGAATATCTTCTTAAGATATTATTATGATAAGGATCATTATCATCATCATCATTGCGTTCTTCATCTTTCCATTTATTTTCCAATCTAATAAAAGTCATCATCGAAAGATCCAGCCTGTGGAGGAATCACCGCAAACTTTAAAGTTTAAAATTTATATTTTTCTTCATTATTATAAAGTGATTAATAAGATTAACTTTTTGTATTTACACTTTTACAGCAGATTAAATAATATTAAGAAATTTAGTAAGTAAAAGAAAGATAATTAAAAAGTTTTAAGTTAATTCATTTTTATTTTACCCTGACAGTCCGTTCTCCTCCAAGCCTTGAAGAATAGGTCAAAACCCTACTTAAATTATCCTTCGTTCCAAGCCTATTCCCAATAGTTTTATTTGCTGGGGAGCTCTCAACTTTGTAGCTTGGGACGAACAAGCCGTATGGGTGTCTGCATGTAAAATAGCTGCAAAAACAAATTTAACATTAAACCACTTTTTTAAATGTTCGCGCCAAATTTTTAAAGTTTGAAATGCGAATTTTATATTCCTTACTGTCTTCCTCTCACGGTTCCGTCATTCTTCCCCAAAGGATGGAAAAGCTCAATCCCAGCATACTCCCCAGAGGCGAATTCCACCGGTCCCAAATACCTCAAAACCCCGGTTTTAGTCTCCCCAACAGAGCTGGCCACAATGACCCTCTCCCCCATCTTCAAATTACTGAGGGAATGTTGTCCCCCACCAGAACTACTTCCTCCACTGCTCCCTCCACTATCGCTCCTCCTCTTCTCAGAAGTATACCAATTCGAGAACAAGCTTGGCGTGGGACTGGGGCTTTTTGAGAAAGATCTTAAACTGCTCGTGTAGCTACTCAGGCTACTGCCAAGTCCAGTCAATCCACTTCCGCTTCCTCCAATCCCACTTCCCCCTCCATTGCTGTTGCTGCTCACACTACTCATGGGGGAGGATTCCCGGTAGCTCCTGGAGGGGCTCGTTTCCCTCCACAATCCACACTTTTCAGAGTCATTCGTAGCGGGGATTAAAGGATACTTTGAAATCTTCCCGATTTTAGAGAAGACCCCGTGTTTCGGCAAACACTGGAAGTATCTTCGGCCCCGGTGAGCACCGTCGTGATTCCCCATAGGGTGGTCCAAGGCAACACCGGCAAATTCCCCTTTAGCGAAGTGGACCGGCCCTATGAAGCAAATCTTCCCACGGTAATCACCCTCGCCATTCACGTAAACTGTGTCGCCGATCATCACGCTCAATGTACCGTTGTTGTAGGAAATGTCGGAATAATCTGTGAACGCCAAAATTAAATAAAAATAATAAAATTATTTTATTTATTGCTTCGATTTAGTCACGATTCATACCTAAAATAACTTTTTTCACATTTTAAGGTCCCACCATGACCTTTTCTCCTATTATTTCTCATTTCACAAATATCTGATAGCAAATCAGCAGAAATCTTTCAAATCCTACGCAAGAAATGCCCAAATTGTGAATTTACACTATTCATTCAAAGCTCATTATCTCGAGGAGTTTGTAATACGTCATGTCACCCGGATTTCTTTTCAGACTTTCAACAGAAATTTATTTATACTTTATTATTAGCGTGGCGTAATCATCACGACCTCTCAGCCTTAACTTTTCTTTTAAAGAAAATATTTTTTTTTTCATTCTTCTTAGAAAAGAGAAGCATTTTTACTTCATTAGTTCATAAAAGACAAGTTTTTTATATTTATTCATGAATAAAACTTTAAACTAAACGTAGCCCAAGCCCAGTCATATAGCCAAGCAGCCACCCACACAATTTTTAAAGCACGATTACGAATTACGATTAAATTATTACATTCAAGTTCAGCTATAGAAGAGCTGCTGCTGCTGAAGAGCGAGAAGTTGAGCATAATTTTATTTTGATACTTTTTTCAAGGCTGTGTTTACGCTTGTGTCTGAATAGTTGGAGCTTGTAAATTGCTGTGTTGTAAATCTTTTTTGTCAAGTTTAGTGCAAAGTTAAAGTTTAGCCTCTTCTCCTTCTCCTCCCTTTCAAAAAAAACTGTGCTTTTGACTTTGACATTGCATTTTGGCTCAGGTGATGATCGCTCGTCGATGGAAAGGAGAATGGCGAATGGAGAATTTGAGATGGAGAAGGGCAACGTTGTATGTAGATACGGGTTAGATTTCTTTTCTCTTTGAATCTCTGAAGAAGAGTTTTTGCGGAGGTTTTGATTTTGATTTTTTTAAAACAAAAAATGTTTTTTATGTTTGCGATGCGATGATTATATAATGATATGGTTGGTCTTGGTGTTGTTGGCAAGTTGCAAAAGATGCAAATTTGCAAATTTGCAAGTTGCAACGGTGATGCGGTGGTGGTTGTAGATGAAAAAATTTGGTAATGAGATAAGAATAAGATGAACAAATATTTAGTTTTTTTCTAGGAATTTTTCTATAATAAGAAACGAAGTAAGTAAGTAGGCTCATATAATAGCTACCCATCATCATCAAAATGAAGTGAGGAAAGGTGGCGAATGGCGATAATTTAGGTTAATAATTAAATGTTACAAAATTTTACTACAAAAGCAGTTCAGGGAGTGCAATGGTGGTTGGTGGCTTCACTTCACCTATTAATATTATGGCTTTGGTGGTGGTTTTACTAATGACTTGTTTTACTCTTCTCTGCTTCTCTGTTTGGTTTAGAATTACTTAACAAGAAAAAGGAGAACGGTCCACTCCACGGGCCATTTTTATTCTACTTCAGCTGCGCTGCGACATGACATGACGAATGACTTGACAAAGCGCTCGAAGTTGTTATTATGTTATATGAGTGGTGCGGTGGTGTTGGTGTTGTGGAGAAAAACAAGAACATGCAAGTAATTGTTTTGTTATAGTACAAGCATAAAAATTCTTTTGTTTTATGAAATGTATGTTGGTGGAATAAATTAAAAACGTTGCTGGAGAAGCTAACTAAATGAAAAGAGGTATGTGTGTGGATTGGATGGTGAGTAGAGCAGTTGCGGTGTTGGTGGTGGCAAAGTACCTGTTCTTTGGGTCTGCTGGACTGGACAAATATAATTTTAGAAGAGAGCAGAACAGAAAAAGAAAAGAGAATAAATAAAATTTGCTACGTAGGTACTAGAAGACTATTTAAAAGGATAAAATAGTTACGTCATTTCATTTTATTATTATGAAAGTATTACTCGTAAATGATGATGATTATGGTAAGCATTGCTAAATTACTTCAGCGTGGACAGAAATACAGAAGGTTTGATTTGTTTAAAGCATTGAATTCTGTTTTGCTAGAATTTAGCATTGTGTATTTACGTAGGTATTTTTTATTTTTGGGGCACACTGAGACGCATGAAAAAATTCATTAAAGATCTGTCCATTACATATCGTAATGTGATATCGTGAGATTTAAATTGAAAGAGAGTGGAAAGTTGTAAAAATCTATTTAATTTTTATAGGATTACTGCTACAATTGAATTTGAAAAAAAGTAAGACATAAAACCCCTGTCCTGTCGCTTCAGTAACTTCTCCTTTCTCATTCATGTACCATCACCATTCACCATTTTACCAATCCAATCACCATCAAACTCAGACGTACAGAAGTGAGCATGCAAAAGTACAGTACAGACTACAGACCAAAGAAGCTGTTTGTTTACTAACTTTTTTGGTTTTGGCAATTCTTTCCCAAAAATGTAGAAATGGAGGTTTTAAGCTCTTTTCTAGTAACGCTCAAATGATGTTTTTTTAAAATAAAGTTGTCATGCGGGGTCTGGTGGTGCTGTTCTTGTTGTCGTCAACCTACCGAAAACAGGATGAAAACAAGTTTTGAAAGCAAAATGCTCTGTAAAATGCGTGTTTTACGTAGTAAAACTTGAGAACATCATCGCCATCAGCAGTCAGCACCCACTCCATAACGTGCTGATACAAAAATGAATGTGAATGTGACCAACAACAACATCCGCGTATGTTCATCAAATGACTAAAAACTAAAACTAAACATAAAACAGTTATGAATGCGCTGCTGTTGAAGCTGTTACTGAACAAATTAGGAAGTGTTTGAAAAATTGCGTGGAGTGTAGAGTAGAGGAGAGCTCTTCTCGTTTGTAGTAAGCTAATGACTTTTAATGGAGCTTCAAATTTCAAAAGCTTCTTCTTCTTACTTGCTTCCTTTTTCCATTCAGTTTTTTTATTTTTAAAGGTCAAAAATGGTGAGCAGAGGATTTTTGTTGTTGTTATTTTTAAGGTTAAAGAGGTGACGCCGCTGTTGAATGATGTTGAGTTGGTTGATCTTGCTTCTAATGGAAGATGAATTGACAAAGAAAAATTAAGCTCGTTTCTGGTTTCTCGTTTAAATTTATTTGGAATTATCAAAAAAGTTTAATAAACTTTGAATTTGGTGAAATTTTATTTTATTTTAAGTGCGGAGGAAGTCATAGTCATAATGCGAATTAAACTTGCAAATTAAATTCTAATTTAATAAAAAAATTAATTGTTTTGTCATTAATCTTCTTGGTGAAAAATTAATCTTTTTTATTTAATCATTCCCATAAGAAAAAATAAGGCACTTTATAATGAATTATTCATAACAGCAATAATGAAATGAAAGAAAAACGTTATTGAAATTAATTTTTATTGTTGAAAAAAATTTATCATGCCAAACCAAACCAAAAGCTTATCAAGCTATCAAGTCAAGAAGACTACCCATCACGACAATGATCATCATCATAGCAAAGTAAGTAATATGATGATTGCAAATAATGCGATGCGATGTTGACGATGATTACGATGATGATCAAAATCACGCATGACTTTTGTGTAGATAAGTCGACTTCCTCTCTTACGCCCTTTTATGGAATCTTGAATTTATTGCAGTAGCGAAAATATTTCATTTTTATTCGTATTTTTATTTTTGTTTTTTAATCCTTGACTTTTCAGTGAAGAGAGAAATGAAGAAGTGATGAGCAAACAGAAAAAAATGTTTTGTAATAAATGAAAATGAAAGCTCTCAAGTCTTAAAGCAACTCACTTAACTTGATCTCGTCATCAAGTTCATGAATGAGCAAAGCAAGCAAGAACGAATCAATGACAAAAAGTACTCAAATCAAAAGCTCATGTCATATGCGTACATGTCATAATAATTTTGATCTTTTGCCAATTTCCAGTTCATTTTTATTTTAATATAAATTATCATTTTCGTTATTGATTTGTTATTTGTCATCGTCTTGTAAAACACGACTGGAAGCGATTTTTGGAAGGTTTTGTGTTGTAAAAAAAAGGTCACCATTATACAATAAAGCAGCATCGATTTCCGTCTCAAAAGCAAAACACCTTTTGATTGGTCTAAATTAATTTTTTTAGAACTTCAGAATCACAAAAAAACTATTTCGAGTTGTAAGCAATCAAATCAAATCAACACTTGAAACTTCCTTTCTGCCTCTCTCTTTCCATTTTAGGAAATAAATTATCTCATAAAACAATCTTTCGTTTCGAGAGTTAAAGTTAATTTAGTTGAAGAAGAAGTTTCCCTTTTGACCTTTTTCCTGTTGACTTTTGTCGTATGTAAGCATAAGTGCGTAGTATAAACATAATAGGTACACAAAAAATATTATTCAACTCGTTTATCATTCAACCACACAGCTCACACAGAACGGACAACGCAAAAACGATGTTTATCAACAAATTGAAATATGTATTGCCCTCAGCAAAGAAGCAAAGAAAAAAACTGACAAATTAAATGAGCAAAGTCCATCTTTCTCTTTCATCCCTCACCTTCCCTCCTCTTTCCATCTTTTCATTCTCTAAACAAAATATGAAATCAAAACATTTCCGTTCCGCCGCTCGTTCCCTTCCGCTACTCGCAAAAATATTTTATTCAAATCTACAAAGCGAGGTAAAAGATTTCTCAAATATCGAATAAATCTACGCAAAAAAGCGATTGAATAATTCAATATTTTTGTAATTGCGAAAATGTGTGGATAAGAAACAAAAGAATCGTGGCGACAATGTGTGTATGTGACATCGTCTTAGCATTAATCAATGCGGTGACTAACACAGAACCACTTTATGCATCAAAACGGTTACCAAAGATGAAAATGAAATAATAGTAAAAAATATTTTATGACGACTTCTAGCAGTAAACATCATTAATAATCGCGTTACTTCATCTTCATTCATGATATCAGTTTCACATTATGAAAATTAAATGACGCAACGCTTCTTATTACACAGCAGCAGCTTTCCATTTTTAGATTATTTGTTCTTATGCCCTACCTAAAAATAAATTTGTTACAAAACGTTTAAGCTTCAAAGAATAAATAGACCCTAATTGAATTAAAGTTTTTTATGAGAGTGTGACAATCCCAAAGAAAGAATCCCAATTTCCATTCCAACACCTACAAACTGTTATAATATACTTAACAACAAACAAACCATAATAATCATAAATATTTATCTTTGTTGACCCTCGTTAATCTTCAATAATCACCTAACAGTGTTCATAATTTGTCAACTAATTTGCTTCTTATCAAAACTAAGGCAATAAAATTACTCGCAGTAGAAAAAAACTTTCCTTTTAAACTACAATTTCTTTATGATTCATTTAGAGAGAGAAGCTCATCACTATCATCGTCGTTGCTTGTTTGTACGCATCATATCATAATCTTTCTCAATTTGCTCTTCTACTAAAGACAATAAATATTAACGACCTACAAAGCCACAAACCTACAAAATAAATTACACGTTTTATCTTCACAACAGCAACAACAACAACAACAAACCGGCCAACAAAAATTCGTCTTCTTCTTCTACACTAACCACACACTTCACTCCATAAAGGAATTTATGGGAAACTTCTCTATCTATGCAGTTCCAAATTTGGAAGGAGGCACAGCTCTGAGCTGTTAGTTCTTTTGCATCTTTTCATAAACGATAATCAAATGAATGAACGAATAAGAGAGAATTGTTATTTGGACTTTGCTTTTTCATTGCGTTTGTTATTCTCCCATTTTCTTGGCTCTTGTCAGTTCATTTCTTTATGAACGAAAGGAAGCAAAAAACAAAAGTTGAATTGTCTTTCATATCGCGTTTCTTCGTGTATCACAATAATTTCTATCGAGTAAGTAGTAACTATGCATTGTTCTGTTCTGTTGCTTTTGTTGTTTTGTTTACTTCGCCATTATCTTTAAAAGATAAGTACTATTACGGTTGACAGTTATGATGATGTTGATGACGATGATGCTTCTTAATAACTGTTGTGATGATGATTTGCAGTTAGTTTAATTGCTAATAATTTACTACGAGATGAATGAGCAACAGCAAAAAAAAAAACTTTACTAAAAGGAATTTCGTATTTTTTAAATAATGAGCGAGTGAGTGAATAATGTGTGGATGGATAGAGTTGGATTTTTGCAAATTCTTAAAATGCGTTTTGAATGTCAATGGGCGTTTGACTGCAAAAATAAAATATTAATCCTTTTTGCATTTCTCTTCTTCTCCTTCTTCTTCCGCTACTCATCAATATCATAAACTGATAATTATCTACCTGCATTTATGACAGCCTCAAGGAGACTTGTAGAAAAAAAATTGTGCTGTTAAATCTTAAATGATTACATTACAAAGCGATGCGGTGGTTGATGATGATGAATCCATAATGGATAAATTATTATTTAAGCTGATTTACGATTTGCAAAATCTATTAATGCTAGCGCTGCTGTTGTTGCTGCTGCGGTGGCGATTGGCATTGTCGATGAGGCGAAACAAGTGTCTAAGATTTTTTTAGTAAGAAAACCCCGCCCTATCTCAATTCCCATTGTTGTCCTCCTTCTTGTTTCAAAATGCCAGCCATTAGCCAACAACACTTTATCATTATTCACTTGAGAAATTGACAATTTGACATTTCTTCAACTTTCGACGAGACGAGACGAGAGGAGACGCGGACAAGTGAATTGCTTTGTTTTATTTATAAATGGCCAGATAAAAATTAATTGAATATAAATTTAAAAAAGGGTTCATATAGGTTGCTTACCCATTTGGACAGGCATTTTTGTTATTTTCTGTTGCAATTTTGTTTTTAAAAAAAGATTTTCTTTTCCTTAAAAGAAGAATTTATCCTCCTTTTTTATAGCTGCTGCACTTTAGCCTTAATGTTATCTGCTTATTATTGCACAAGAAATTAAATTTGCAAAATGTTTTGCAAAAAACCTCAAAAGTTTTTAAAAATTATTACAAATTGTTGCAAGCAAAATTATAAAGTCCTTTTTTGTCAACAATTTTTGCATAACTCTTCAAAATAAAATTTTGAGTCAGGTCACTTAATTCACTTATTTTTTTTTGAAAGTCTTCTTTTAAAAAAGGATTTGATTTCTCGAGCGAAGGAATAATTTTTTTTAACAAGTTAAGGGCAAGTGTTGTATGTTCACTTGACCACTCCAAACCTCAAACTGAAAGGAAAACTGACCATTACGTTGACTTTTCTTCTTATTAAAATATGAAGATAAATGCGGAGCTAGTGGAGTAGTGGAATGATTTTTTTCTCTCTTTGAATAAAGTCTGCTGAAGTCTGAAGAGCATCTACATTTTGCTTGTTGAGGTTGTGAGTACAATTTTGCCAAAAGGATAGCTAAAAGGAGCCAAGATACGATTTGCTTGTGCAAAATACTAAATGCCTAAGACGAAATTTTCTTTTTGAAGTCCAAGCATGTTCATCATTCTCATCATAACAATAAATTTATTATGTATGGGGTGGTATAGGATACACACCCACTACAACCACGCAGATTAGAAAAAAATCTTCATAATTTTTTTCAAACAAAAAAAGAAAGCATCTCCACAGCGCATCAGCGCATCATACCAGCTAGCCAAGCAGCAGCAGCAGCATAATAAGCAGCGGCTTGAAGGGGTTGTCTTGTCTTTTCGTATTTGTAATTGTAAATTAGTAATTGTTTTGTAAGTTAATCCTATTTAGTCCGAATGGAATGGCACAGAATGGAATGAATAAAGCCATGTAAGAAAGAAAGACAATCGCTTGTTGATATGTAATCTCCTTTGATGCATTGTGTTCTGTGAAATGTGAAGAAGTTAAGTAGTAAAGAGTTTTGTTAGTCATGTCATATGAAATATGTTATTATAATAATAATGTGATGATGACGATGATGATGCTGTGCTGATATGATAAGTTGAGTCAGCAGCACAGCAGAAGAACGAATTATTTATGAGTTTATATAGGACTATAGGAATGACTAGAAGAAGAAGTTTGGAATTGGAATGAATTAAAATTTAGAAGATGAGATGAGTTTAGAGTTTTAAAAACTTCCTAAGGTAGGTTGTTCAGTTGATGTTGAGTCAGGTTGATATTGCTATTGTTGGCGGATAAAGAAGATTGCGATTGTGGATTATGAATTGAATGAAGATTGAAGTGATTTTCTGTTCTGTTTTGATGACAATGATGAGATGATGTGCTTAAGCTCAAGATCAAATCAAGTTGAACTTGTAAAATATTTAGTACCTTCGCCTCGGAGTTGTTATAGAAGATGTAGTAGGTACAACATACGTTTTAATGTTGAATTGTCCTTCGGTGGTGGTAGCGGTGGTATAGTGGTGGCGGTGGTGATTCCTTATTTGGGAGCGTGTAAAAATTAAAATTCTTTATTTTTTAAGGTTCATGGGTAAATGCTGTAATATGAAATGGTTGCGTTGCGTTGTGAGTTGCGATTTGCGATGTAAAGTTAAACTAACATAAAAGCACATTACATACATACAGATTATAGTTCCAAAGCTTGTAATTGGATTAATGGCTAAAGGCTTCTCCAGAGAGCTTTTGCAATTTTTTTGTAACTTTTGAAACTAAAGAGGTTTTTGGGCTAAGGTGAGACTGGCTCATTCATCCTGAATTGAAAATTATAAATTATAATAAATTTTAAAACCAGATTCTCATATTAATTCAATTCATGATTGATCGATTTTTTTTATTCTGGAAACTTTCCAATCGTTCGTATCACGGACATGCCATGCCACTTGTAACGCAACAAACTGCAAAAAATTGCAAACCTTAACTTCTCGCAATAAATGGCAAGTGGAACTAATCGTAAGAGCAAACAAGTCTAATCTTTGCTTTTGTTGCTATTTAGATTAAGAAACATTAAATCTCTCCCTCCAGTTCCAGAGCTCGACTCCAAAAACGTAGTCGCAGTCATGCATAATAAATGTGTGACTGTATAGAATGTTCCATTACAATATTCCATTATTTAATTTTAACATTTTAACGTTCCACACGTCATTCTCTCTCCATTCACACACGTGTTCTTACACAAAAGGTGACCACTCTGCACTGCAATTTTACAATTATGGACAATGGATGGACGACTCCAACTTTACTTTATTTAACAACAACAATGCATGCAACAGCAACAAAAATGATAAATGGCCATCACATCACCATCTCCATCCAAGCAGAAAATTTATTTAATAATAATTGTCAAGCGAACCCCAGCATAACAAGAAAAATCTAATCCAATATAGCACAGCAATCACAAAACATGAACAATGTTTAATGTAAAGATTGTAAAGACTATTATTTTTTTCTACATGGAAAGCGTCTCCCACCCGCTACGTCGTAGAACATAATAATGCTCATCAAATAATCATCACTACTACCACCACCACCACATCATTTTTATTCAAATTATTACATATTATTATTTAACTCCTTCTTCTTAATATTTTTTCTTCTCCTTTACATTATCATTATTTGTAATATTTGCAATAATAACTCATTTTTATAATGGTTTCCCCTCTCTCGTAAAAATGTCACGTAGAAGATAAGAAAAGATAATAAAAACAGGGAGCTTCTCAATTGCTGCTGATCTGTACTCAATTTTCTTCTTTTGTTTCAAACTCCAACAAACAAATCCTCCCAAAATAGCTCCCAATTTTTAATTTTTGCCATCAAAGCATTAAAACATTAAAGCAATTTATGGGAAATCACATCAAATTACATTACATCACATAAAATCCATAAAATCCGTCATGTTTTCTCCCCCCATTTTACTTAAAAACATGAATTTCCATAATAAAATTATAAAAATGGGGATGGGAGAGGAGATGAGAGCTTCCAGTGTGCAGTAATCAAAAGAAACATAAAACTAAAAATAAAAACTCCCTGAAAAATTATAGTTTCCCGCCTTCTCCTCCCCCTCGCATTTGAAGTCAGAATTAAGAATGAAATCCAATCATTTTTATTTTCAAATCATCCCATTCCCATCCTATCTTTCACCCACTTACCATTAAATCATCGTATGAATGTATTTTTTGTCTAGTTTTGTTTCTACAGAAGAGGAATAATTTTTCCAGAAAAATGTTTAATCCCCTTCATTAAAATCTCACACGACCCCACACAATCTTCTTCTTAAAGAAAAAAATCATTCATTTTTTCTTCCAAAATTCAAACATCCATTAAAAAATTAAATTTGTTTTCTCCTCCAGTCAAAGTCAAAATCAAGATTAATATGGAAATATTTTTTTAGAAAATCGCCCTTTTTTCGTCACAGTCACTCTATACTATATACTATACTTCGTATATTATTATGCAAAGCTTCAGGATGTTCTAAATTTTCATTTCCATTCATATTTCACAAAACAAAAAACGACTTGTGGTTCTCGGGTGGTTCTCTTTTGTTTGTCTGTGGTGTTACGTAATTTCAAAGTTTACACTAAAATTATCCATAAAAATCATTATTTTTTTATAAATTACGCTTTATCCTTTTTATCCTTTTATCTTCCCTGCCAAAAAACAAGAACACACAATGCAGAATACAACGCAATTTATTCTGTAGATAAAAGAAAGAATTAAGAAAGAAAATACCAGGATAAATGGATAAGTGGTTGTGTTTGTAATTTCATGTAGCCCCGAGAGATAATTATTTATTTTTTTGTTAAAAATTGTATTGACTGCTTCTGCTGTTGGTGGTGATGCTATTGCTAATTTTCTTTTTTTTTTTGTTAAAACGAAGAAAATGAACGAACTTGAACTTTTATTTGAGCATCCTATGCATTGACTGCTCCAGCTCAAGCCCTTTTCATTCTCAAATCTCAACTCGGTCAGAAAATTAACACCCATTCTTCATCTTCTTCTTCTCCTCTTTCCCAAAAAGGGACATATTTAATTACCCACCACCACCTTCTGAAATAGGAGGAAAGTAAATGGGAAGGAGAATGGATGATGAAAGGAATCATTCATAAAAATCGCTATTTGCCATCTAAGTATGCTTCTAACTGAACTTGAACTTGACTTCACAAATGGAACATTTATCTTTTCTAGGGGCTACGAAAAACTTTTAATCCATACCACAACCACCATTTTATTTCATACTAATCGTTTTACCCTGAAACTTCCAAAGAATAAAAAACGGCATCGCCTAAAACCACCTGCACAAAAATATTCGCTAAAAGGAATCTTTGAATCTTTGCAAAAAATGTTAAACCGGACCGGACTCAACTCTCCAACTCTCTTCAGAGCTGGAAATGAAATGGGCTTGGTTTTAGTTCTGTAATTGTAAATCATTTTTTATACTTTTGTGCTCGTGGTGGTGTATCTTCTGCCATCATTGCTGCTTGGTTCGATTTTAGTGTTCATCTTGCTGAGCTTGAGTTTGAGTTGAGCTACGAGCTCATTCACGTGCCTACATGAAAAATGACCATAATAGTGAAAATGATATGTCCATGCGATGCATGTTATGTGCGATGCGTCATATGACATGTTACATAATTTTTTGCGTTGCTTGCGTTGAATTGTAAATTTTGTAATGTAAAACTATTGTAGCGTGCCATTTTGCAATAAAAATAAAAATTAAGTGAGTAATCTAAAAATCCTGAAAGTTATATCTTGTGAAGTAATCTGTAATGTCACACCAAACAACCACCCCACCACACCGCCTCCTTCATGTAATGTAAAGAAGACGGAGAAACATGAGAAATGTGTGAAAATTAATGATTAGATTTATTGTTGAATTCGCCTGGAAGGAAAACTGACAATTATTTTTAATAGAAATGTAAATGTGGAAATGGATTTAAGAATTATCCATAAGTATTAACTACATATAAATGCGTGCGTGGGATTTATTGTTGAATTCGCCTGGAAGGAAAACTGACAATTATTTTTAATAGAAATGTAAATGTGGAAATGGATTTAAGAATTATCCATAAGTAACTACATATAAATGCGTGCGTGGGTGAGTTTTGGGATAATGCAATGAGATGTGATAATGATATTTTAAGTAAGTAAGTACGGAGGTCTATTCTATATACCTGGGGAGATACTTTCAAGTGGGGTGGAGGAAGGAAATTCAGTTGGAATTGAAATCCAATCTTGATATGAAAATTAGATAAAAACAGGGAGATTTTTATTATTTTCAAGGACTCTAATTTGGCTTGTTCCAAGTTTGCGCTGGAAATCTGAAAGGTTTGACATAGAAAGAATTTTCATTTGCAATGCAAAAAAATTTAGAACTCCCCATTCCTCCATTCCTATCGCAAATTATATTTGGGTAATTTTGGCTTCTTACGCATATCTTTTGCTGCTGCTATGTATCGTAGTACGATTACGACACGAACAATAAGCTCATAAAGTATTTATTTTATAACCAACACATAAACAAAAACCCTGTAATTATTTTCTTCCTGTCGATAATGAAATGTTTTTGTTAGTTTGTATGAATGAAGATGAAGTACTTACTTATAATTAATACGAGCGCGTGGCAAAGCAAACCTTTTCTTTCTTCAGAAGGAGAAACGGAGAAAAGCAAGCAATCGTTCCTATTAATTCATACTGTTTATATTTTTGCACTCGATCCCGTATAAGCCGTACGCGTACGTAGGGAACGCTCGCTCATCCCTTTCAAAATGAATTTGAAAACTAAATTAACCAAATTTACACTAAACTATTTCAGTTTAATTAACTCCTACTGTGTAAAATTCAACTGGGAGGGTGGCAGGGAAGACGCCTACTTCGAGAAACTTTATGGACTTCCTGTATTCATCTGGTATTTTCAAGAGCTATGCACTTTCTCCACCGTTCCCATTTTTGCTTTCAATGTACATCAAACTTGGAAGGAAAGTTTCAAAAAGAAGGAGATTTCAGTAGGGAACGCTCGCTCATCCCTTTCAAAATGAATTTGAAAACTAAATTAACCAAATTTACACTAAACTATTTCAGTTTAATTAACTCCTACTGTGTAAAGTTCAACTGGGAGGGTGGCAGGGAAGACGCCTACTTCGAGAAACTTTATGGGCTTCCTGTCTTCATCTGGTATTTTCAGGAGCTATGCACTTTCTCCACCGTTCCCATTTTCGCTTTCAATGTGCATCAAACTTGGAAGGAAAGTTTCAAAAAGAAGGAGATTTCACAGTTGATGGTGAACGTGTTCTTCACTGTGGTGTTCCCTCTCTGTTACACCCTTCAGTACTTGTTTCTGAAAAGGAGATATGAAATAATCAAAATAGTTAACGAAACAAGTGGGATTATTAAGCATTTTGGGGAAAGTAAGACGAAAATACGAAACTACGAAAATATTGTGAAAAATTATTGGGAAATAGTTTACATTAAAATCTTTTTATTTCTTTTTTATTGTCAGAATATATTTCAAAAGAGCTTTACGATCGCGACAGGAGCATCCGTCATATTGCAATAGCGCTTCTTGGCGGAGGCTATATTTTCCAGATAATAATTGTTAACATGACCATATTCATCCTACATCCGAAGGAGGGGCGCTACCTAAGCTCTTATATTTTAAATCCTTATCATGATATCGAGGAAACAAAACAGGCGGCCCTTGTAATTGGACTCTTGTTTGAATTTTGGTTCCTCAGTACTCAATTTGCGGGATTAATTCTTCAAATTTACATAAATTTGTTGTTCCTGCAAACAATGTCAACTTCTATGAAAGGTTTAAGAAAAATGGTTGTTGTGAATGACGCTTCTTGGCGGAGGCTATATTTTCCAGATAATAATTGTTAACATGACCATATTCATCCTACATCCGAAGGAGGGGCGCTACCTAAGCTCTTATATTTTGAATCCTTATCACGAAATCGAGGAAACAAAACTGGCGGCCCTTGTAATTGGACTACTGTTCGAATTTTGGTTCCTCAGTACTCAATTTGCGGGATTAATCCTTCAAATTTACATAAATTTGTTGTTCCTGCAAACAATGTCAACTTCTATGAAAGGTTTAAGAAAAATGGTTGTTGTGAATGGCAGCTCAGCATTAGCACCAAGAAATTGGAATGGGAATGGAAAATTGGATAAGACGATGGCCATTGTGAGACTGCTCAGGGCTTACAATAAACTTCAGCTTCTCTCAACGTTGTATAATGAAACGATTGGGAGGTCATTCCTCTCTCGGTTTAAGTCAACCACCGCAGTGGGCTGCGTGATGTCAGCATTCATCTTAATTAAATTGTATGGGTTGGGAGATCCCTTGGTCACCTGCCTGGGAGGAGGAGGTCTTGTACTTTTCGTAGGAACTTTCTCAATTTTGACAAGGTTCTGCTCCAGGGTTCATGAAGAAAGTCTGAAGCTCAAACAATATCTAAAGAGGCAGCAGAGAATGATGATAATACCAGCAGGAGGGAAAATCATCAAACAGGAAGTAAGGAGGTATAAAATTATTGGAGTGAAAATTGGAAGTTTCTTCGTAATTAAAAGGAACACTCCATTAACGATGTTGGCAATGATAAGTAACACAACAATGACTATGTTGATATCGGTTAATTTTTCTGCTTGAATTACGCTGCTGTAAATTATGCATAGTGTTTTTGTGTTTGTTTTTGTTTATTTGGGTTTATTGTATCAATTATTATAAACTATTAATTAACTTCTATAAATAATAAACACCCAATTTTATTAGACATTGACATAAAATTGTCAGACGTGATGCAATTAAACCGAATTCATTATTAATTTATCAGAACCGAAACATAAATTCGTTTTAGGTATGTAATTTACTATTTACTGATATGTGATAACGCTTTTCAACAGCTCCATACTTAAGAAAAAATAATTATACATTTGGACGATAGAAAAAAATGCTTTATCAAAATGCTTACAGTTAAATAGTATCAAAATGAACTATTTTACTTTATTTCATAAATCAACAAAATCTTACCAATACAACACACGCCGTCACATTACAATATCAAATGAATGTACCAGATTAGTTAATGAAAATAATTTTAAACGCACTTATAATAGAAATTGTATTTAGGTTTTATCTCGACTCTCGGCGGCGGTGTAGGTAGGTTTAGTTAACCTGACCAGACTAAGCTATCGGAACATTTTAGTAGCAGAACAAGAGCTTGAAGAACAGAATGTAGCATCCGCAGAAGAAACGTTACTGATGCCACTAGTGCCAGAGGCAGAGTCAGAGCTTGTATTAAGTGCTGGTGATGGTGACACAGTTCGATAGTTCCTTGCGTCCAAAACCCTTCCCTGCTCAACACCAATTTGGCTAAATCATTCAATGTAAAAACCGATTTTTAAAATTCATTTCGATTTTTGATTAAGCGAATCTCTTAAATTGGTTTTAAAATATCTTTTTTA